>JASVEL010010861.1:0-182398 GCA_032618575.1 Nicotiana noctiflora | reverse complement strand
AAAAATGAGAGGTCAGTTGGCGGGCTCACTAAATTTTAGCAGAAAAATCGAGGGGAATGAACACCCGTTCCGATAAAAATGTTTTTCCAAAAACCGTTGCCATATATATGTCTATTGGGACGGTTTCAACACCCGTTGCGACACAAACCTCTATGGCAACAGTTTTTTCACAATTGTAATGGTTTGATGGCTAAAGTGTTCTGATACCACCTAAATTCTATGGTAACGATTGAAACCGTTACTATATCTGTTCTATGGCAACTGTTTGTGAACCGTTGCCAAAATAACTGTTCTCATAGGCCAATTTTTTGGTAGTGATAGTGAACAAAAAAGAGGAAAAAGTAGAATGGTTATTGATTATAGAAATCTAAATACAAAAACTAAGACATATAATTACCCAATACCAAACAAAATACTAAAAATAAGACAAATCCAAGGATATAACTATTTTAGTAAATTTGATTGTAAATCGGGATTTTACCACTTAAAGTTAGAAGAAGAATCCAAAAAACTTACAGCATTTACAGTACCCCAAGGATTTTATGAATGGAACGTATTACCATTTGGATATAAAAGTGAACCAGGTAGATATCAAGCATTTTATGGATAACTATTTCAAACAACTAGAAAATTGCATAATATACATTGATGATATATTATTATATTCAAAAACACAAGATGAGCACATAAAATTATTAGAAAAATTTATACATATTATAGAAATATCGGGAATAAGCCTAAGTAGAAAAAAAGCAGAAATAATAAAAAATCAAATAGAATTTCTAGGAATAGAAATAGATAAAAGCGGAATTAAAATACAACCTCATATAGTACAAAAGATAATAAATTCAAATGAACAATTAGATACAAAAAAGAAACTACAATCATTTTTAGGATTAGTAAACCAAGTAAGAGAATACATACCAAAATTAGCAGAAACTTTAAAACCATTGCAGAAAAATCTAAAAAAGGATATAGAGTATCACTTTAGTGAAGAAGATAAAAAACAAGTAAGAAAAGTTAAAAAAATATGAAAATATACCAAAACTATACTTCCCAGATGAAAATAAAAAATTCACATATATAGTAGAATCAGACGCAAGTGAAAAAAAGCTATGGAGGAGTATTAAAATACAGGTATGATAAAGAAAAAATAGAACATCATTGTAGGTATTATTCGGGAACATTCACAAACCCGAAGATAAAATGGGAAATCAATAGAAAAAAATTATATGCAGTATATAAATGTTTACTGGCATTTGAACCATATATTGTATATAATAAGTTTATTATAAGAACAGATAATACACAAGTAAAATGGTGGCTAACCAGGAAGATACAAGATTCGGTTACAACAAAGGAAATACGGAGACTAGTGCTGAATATATTGAATTTTACATTTACAATTGAAGTAATCAGTACTAACAAAAATGTCATTGCAGACTACCTATCAAGACAAAGCTACACAAACTGAAGAAATAGATACAACAAAAGATATGATCTCAATCCTTGAGAAATTATCCTCTCAAATGGATAATATGGGAACGAGAATACAAAAGCTAGAAGATGCCAAAAATCTAAGTCAGCAGCATGACTCTAAAGATGCGGATATAAGTCAATCGGAAGACTATAAAATTCCAGAGCTACAAGGTGACATTGGGAAACATCTTAAAACCCATAACATGTGTTTTGATACAGCTGCAGGAAGTTCATCTACAAAGAAAGGAGTTAGAAATTCGAACATGAACAAAATATTTGACAAACCATACATACCCAAAATACCAAAAGACCCATTATTCGTACCTCCACAAATGAGATCATATTTAGAAAGCCTAAACCAAGAAAAGAAGGCTTACAATCATATAACCAGATCATATATAGAAAATATTCACAAAATACAGACATATCTAAACCTCAATCCAAGATCGAAAACTACCAGAGAACCAACCCAAGACTTCATAACCCAAAAGCTACACGGATACAATAGGCTAATAGCACAACCAAAAACAAATGCCAACCTAGTAAAAACATGCTATAGTTATGGACTATTAAGTACAGTATACACATATGATGGAGAGGAGATATCAACTATACCAGAATTATATAAGGCATTTATAAATTTCAAAAGAGTTACAAAAGGAAACCTATTCTTTATAAAATTCTATACCGCACCAGCAGAAATATTATATGACGAAATAAAACCAGTCATACAAGTAATCAAGATAGGACTCACAAAAGATATGCTTATACCAGAAGAGATAGGACAACAACAAGAACTACCTAAATGTGAAATACCCAGCTTTTATGCAAACAAAAGGATTATTGGAATATCTACAATCATCAATGAGCTAGCACATAATTATCTAAACGGAAATGCTATTTGGAGTTATTATTCAAGAGACCAGTTATTATTAATATATTCAAATTCAAAGGATCAACGACAATCAGATATTGAAGAAATCCAAAAATGGGTTATGTCTCTATTAAATCCAGAAAGACAACCTACAACCAGAGCATTAAGGAAAGGATTTATCTCAAAAGATTTACTAGCAAGATACTGCAGGATAATCAGCCAGAAATATCCAGACCATTTATGTTTTGTCACGACCCCAAATCCGGTCGTGATGGCGCCCAGCACATTGCTAAGCTAGCCTGACCAATCAATAACAATAACGGAGCTAGAAGCTCGCTTCATCCCATTTAAGCATATCAAATCACGAAGCAACAACGATACATATAACGAAAATGGGGAACCAAGTCCCAAAATATACCAACTCCCATAGACCGAAGGGTCAAGAGTCATGAGCCTCTACTGAACATAATGTATAATGGTTTACAAGATACCAAGTACGGAAAGAAACATCAATACATAGTCAAAAGACAGTAAGAAGGAATATCGAGTCCTACGGACTCTGCAGCTACCTCAAATATCCTACAGATGTTGCCTCGCACAACTACTGGATCACTGCTGAGAGGTACCTGGATCTGCACACAAGGTACAGTGAGTAAAATGAGTACTGCCAGACTCAGTGGTAATAAACAGGGGTAAGACAGCGCAGATAAGAAACCCGCAATAAAGCACTATGTAAAGCTGTAATGAAATACCCTGTCACAGAATCAATACCAACTGTACACGTACCAACAAGTACCAGCAAAACAGTATAACAGCTAGCAGATGTAGCTAAAGGCAATGCAATGCATGATATGACCGCTACGACGCGTAGCCCGATCCAATTTGGGTACCCGTGCTCACTGTGGGGGTTCAGACTCCGGAGGGGCTCACTGCGGCGTGCTGTCCAATCCAACATATATACCGCTGCGGCGTGCAGCCCGATCCACTACCAGTCAGCTAATATGCAAATACAGCCTCGCAGGCTCAAAAGTAGTTTTGAAAACCCTTTTATCATTTTTCAGTTGGAAAACAAAAATATCAAGTTCCAGAGATTGGAAATAGCATGATAACAGAAATAGCTACGGACTGGTAGTAACTAACATGTCAATATCATAAGACAATGATAACGATCCTCGCGGGATCCAATAACTGGCTCACGGCCCACAAGTATACTCAACCGCCCGAGAAGGGGGTTCCACGGCTCAAGAGTAGCCAATATCACAATATAGTATGCAACCATCCGAGGAGGAGGTTCGACGGCTCAAGAATAGCCAATATCATAACACAGTGCCAACAAGTCGGACTAAGCCATAGTCCCCAATCACAATCGACCCCGCACTCACAAGAGAGTACGTGTCTCGCCGCTATACAGCGTCACAAAGTGGTATACTGGGGTTTCGAACCTGCTGGTCATCACCCACATCTATTACTCACCTCAATACAGTGCGACGACTACTCTGCAATGCCCTTGCCACGAGAATCAAGTTCCGCACACGTAGAATCTGATCAAATACAGCAGAAATACAACAAATTAGGCCAATGGGACGACACCCAATCAATACAACTCGATTTACACCAAAAATGGCAAAGTTGCCAAAACCCGACTTTCGGTACGCTTGCCGAAAAATTACAAAAGTCACATATTCGAAATCCTCATCTCGATACAAGTCTAGGCATATAAAATTTACCAAATTCGGACTCCATTTGCCCATTCAAAACCTTGATTTTCTAAAGTTCAAGCCTAGGGTTAAATCCTCCATAAATTACCCCAAATTCCTCCATTTTCATGATATAATTGCATAATATTATCAATACTAATCATAGTTTAAGTCCATAGTTGATTACTTGATGATTTCCCTTGAGTTTCTCTTCAAATTCGCCCAAATCCCCTCTAAAGCCGAGAACCAAATGTGTGAAATGTTTCTGAAATTTTCTAACTTCTGATACACTTAACTCACTGCGATTTTCGCTTCTGCAGACCATTTCCACCCCTGCGAAACCGCTTCTGCGACCAGTTGGTCGCTTCTACGAACACAGGCCTATTTGGCCATTTCCGCTCCTGCGATACACGGACCGCTCCTACGGGTCCGCTTCTGCGGAAAATCTTCCGCTCCTGCGGAATGTCCCACTTTTGCGACCAAGAGTCCGCTCCTGCGGACTCGCCTATGCGATCAATCACCCACTTCTGCGGACTTCCCCATCACGGCTCAAGACCGCTTCTGCGATCGACCTCTCGCACCAGCGAAGCCGCACCTGCGGGCCAGGCTCCGCTTCAGCGGTCGACTCCACTTCTACGCCTCATTGTCCGCACCTGCAGAGTCGCTCCTGCGCCCCCATTTCCGCAGGAGCGAAAACAATAGAACCAGTGCACAAAGTCTGCAATTTTCCAAGTTTTCCTCCCGTTTGACCATCCGAAAACACTCCGAGGCCCCCGGGACCTCATCCAACAACACCAACACACCCTAATACCTTATTCAAACTTGTTCCAATCCTCAAAACACGTCTAACAACATCAAAATCCATAATTCACATCGAATTCAAGCCTAAATTCCTTAAAACTTCTGAAACTAACATTCGATCAAAAAGCCGACCAAACGACGTCCGAATGACCTGAAATGTTGCGGACATATCCAAAATCACATAACGAAGCTACAGGAATTGTCGGAATTCCATTCCGACCCCCGGATCAAATCTCACCTACCGATCGGATTTCGCCAAAATTCAACCTTAGCCAATTCAAGCCTATTTCTACACCGGACCTCCAAATTCAATTCCGATTGCTCCCCTAAGTCACAAATCACCTCCCGGAGCTAACCAAATCATCAGAATCCGATTCCGAGCACTCTAACCAAATAGTCAACTCCGGGTTGACTTTCCATATTCAAGTTTTCTTCAAAAAGGCTATATGCCCCATTTTCAATCCAAATCACTCTTAATTCACCCGATAGACTCTAACACTGATATAAAAGCATAAAACATGAAATTACAACATAACAGAGTGGTAATTCCCGTGACGACGGGCCGGGTCGTCACATGTTCGAAATGTTACGGAGAAGATAATGTAATTCCAGAAGTCCAGTTAGAATAATTGAAGAAGATAGTGGAAGATAACTCAAAAAACGAGAAAGTCGTATAGAAAAAGAAGAAAGAGACATAAAGAAGAAATGATCAAAGAAGACAAAGAGAAAAGATGTGAGAAGACCAAGCGACCGACAAGATACAAAGAAGATAAAGCAGAAAGAGACATAAAGAGAAAAAAGATAAAGCGGATAAAGATGTAAAAGAAATATTTACTTTTCTTTATGTAAAGTTCTTTGTTTTTTATGTAAAAAAGTCAGAGTCGTAGAAGTCATAGTCGTAAATAGTAAAGGCCAATGAATAGTAAAGGCCAATGAATAGTCATGTGAATAGTAAGAGTTTTACCTATTTCAAGCATAGTTTCTGTCCAATAATTTAAATATTCGTAATTTATCATATCTTAGTCTGTTTTGGGTCCTCAATCCCATGTATTAGTGTAGTCATAATTATATACTCTTTCTAGTTCGTCATTATTATAGGCTTCTTCTAGTTCTTCTAGTTCTTCACTCCATTCTTGGTTAATTATTTCTGGTTAAAACTAGATTTTCATATTCTTGAATCTGATTCCATATATTTTTTCTAATTTCGGGTTCGGTTATTTTTCTAAGTACATAAAAGATTAATATCTTATAATTATCTGCCATTTCGTCTAGTAGGTATGTTATCATTATTTTATGTATTGCTATTATTCTTATGGTATTCCTTATAATCTTCTTACTTTACTATCATATTCATCATATAATAATAAGATATAAAAAATAATTTTTCTGGTCACTACCATGGCCCTTTGCTCTAATCATTTACCCTAGCAATCTCCCCAACTGCGGTACTCCCCTAAACGACATCTCCTCGCCTCACCGGTTTCCCATTAGGAGTGACTTAGCCTATGTTTAATTTTAGCATACTTCCATGGCAAACTTGCTCAAATTATTCTTTATAGCATTACTATAACATGATGAAAGCTATAGTATTATAAGATGATTATCAGGAATATAAGAATTTAGATATGCATAATCATAAATGATTTTACCTGACTTTGTATCTCCTTTGAGTTCGACATATTTTGTTAAATCTTTATAGCTTGTTTGAGAGTGTTTATGAAAAAGAGAATTTTTATTGATTTCTAATTTTTTGATTTCCGATTATATCTTTACATCTTTCTGCTTGCTCCTTTATATAGAGGAGTAAGATGACTCTTACTATTCACATTTGTCTCTTACTATTCACATCCGACTCTTACTATTCACATGACTATTCATTGGCCTTTACTATTCATTGGCCTTTACTATTTACGACTATGACTTCTACGACTCTGAATTTTTTACATAAAAAACAAAGAACTTTACATAAAGAAAAGCAAATATTTCTTTTACATCTTTATCCGCTTTATCTTTTTTCTCTTTATGTCTCTTTCTGCTTTATCTTCTTTGTATCTTGTCGGCCGCTTGGTCTTCTCACATCTTTTCTCTTTGTCTTCTTTCGATCATTTCTTCTTTATGTCTCTTTCTTCTTTTTCTTTACGAATTTCTCATTTTTTGAGTTATCTTCCACTATCTTCTTCCATTATTCTAACTAGACTTCTGGAATTACATTATCTTCTCCGTGACATTTCAAACATAAATGGTCTGGATATTTCTGGCTGATTATCCTGCAGTATCTTGCTAGTAAATCTTCTGAGATAAATCCTTTCCTTAATTCTCTGGTTGTAGGTTGTCTTTCTGGATTTAATAGAGACATAATCCATTTTTGGATTTCTTCGATATCCGATTGTCGTTGTTCCTTTGAATTTGAATATATTAATAACTGGTCTCTTGAATAATAACTCCAAATAGCATTTCCGTTTAGATAATTATGTGCTAGCGCACTGATGATTGTAGATATTCCAATAATCCTTTTGTTTGCATAAAAGCTGGGTATTTCACATTTAGGTATTTCTTGTTGTTGTCCTATCTCTTCTAGTATAAGTATATCTTTTGTGAGTCCTATCTTGATTACTTATATGACTGGTTTTATTTCGTCATATAATATTTCTGCTGGTGCGGTATAGAATTTTATAAAGAATAGGTTTCCTTTTGTAACTCTTTTGAAATTTATAAATGCCTTGTATAATTCTGGTATAGTTGATATCTCCTCTCCATCATATGTGTATACTGTACTTAATAGTCCATAACTATAGCATGTTTTTTGTAACGACCCGACCAGTCGTTTTGAGCCCCGACGCGTCATTCAGCAGATTGAGGCCATGAACAACTTCATCTCAGGTATATTGACTTGTATGTATGGTCAGAATTAAAATTCAGGAAGTTTGGAGTCAAATCTAAATGGAAATTCTCATTTTGAAAGCTTAAAGTTGAAGAAATGAACTAGGATTGGAATTTTGAGTAAATGAACTCGGAATTGGGATCTAATAGTTCCAGCATGCTCGTATGATGATTTTGAACTAGGGCGTATGTTCGGATTTGGTTTTTGATAACCCGTGAGCATTTCAGCATATATGGTGGAAGTTAGTATTTTAGAAAAATTTCATAAATTTGGGTTGGAAGGCATTTTAGAGTTATAGATGTCCAATGGGATTCCGAGTCTAGGAATAGATCCGTATGGTGATTTTGGAGTTGGGAAAGCGATCGGAAGTGAATTCGGATGTCCGGAGGTCATTTTGAAGTCATTTGGCTAAATATAGGAATTTGAAGGTTTATGAGAAAATTCGACCGTAAGTGAAAATTTTGATATCGGGGTCAGAATGCGATTCCGAAAGTTGGTACAAGTCCGTAATGTCGAATGTGACTTGTGTGCAAACTTTGAGTCAAATCGGATCGATTTTGGTAGGAAAAGGGACAATTAATCTCGTTAAGGAAAGCTTAAGTTGGAAAAGTCAACCCAACGTTGACTTATGAGTTAGAGGGCTCGGAACTGAATTCCGATGATTCGGTTAGTTTCGGGGGATGATTTAAGACTTAAAAGTGCAATTGGAAGTAATTTTGGAGGTCCGGTGAAGAAGTTAGCCTATTTTGGCGAAGTTGGAATTTTGGCGGAATCCGATCGATGGGTGATATTTTGATCCGGGAGTCGGAATGGAATTCCGACAGTTGCAGTAGCTTCGTTAGGTGAGTTTGGATATGTCTGCAAATTTTCAGGTCATTCGGATATCGTTTGGTCGGGTTTTTGATCGAAAGTGTATTTTCGGAAGTTTTTGGAAACTTAGGCCTTGATTTGATGAAAATTGATGATTTTGATGTTATTTCGGCGATTTGATCACTCGAGCGAGTTCGTGTGATGTTTTAGAGTCAATGCGCATATTTGGTTTGGAGCCCCGAGGGCTCGGGAGTGTTTCGGAGGTGTCTCCGAATAATTCCGGACTTAGAAAATGGGCAGAAAATGCAGAAAAATTTGCTGTGAACAGTGACCATGAACAGTGTCCGTGAACAGTACCGTGACCAGTAACCGTGAATAGTGTCGGACGGAATATATTTGAGGTCCGAAAATATATTGCCATTTTTGACGATTTGGAGCTCGGAAATGGCGATTTTTCGTGGGATTTTTGGAGAGAACAACGGGGTAAGTGTTCTTAACTCAATTTTGGTGGTATAACTCGAATCTATTGCAAGTTTTAGTATTTAATTTGAGAATTTTTGTTGAAAATGGTAGAAAACCCTCTTGGATAGAAATAGTGATTTAAAGGGACAAATGAACTCCAATTTTTGTGAATTTGGTATGTACGGACTCGTGGCGAGACGAGGATTCCGGAAATATAAATTTCAAAATTTTTTGAGATGTGGGCCCGGGGCTCGGGTTTTGCCAATTTCGTGATTTTTGATATTTTTCGAGTTCTTTCGATTGGGTTATGTTCCATTAGCCTATTTTGATATATTTGTAGTGATTTTGGCTAGTTTTGACGTGCGTGGATGCCGGTTCGAGGAGCTAAGGCGTCGCGGGCATGAAGCTTCTACCGGTTCGAGGTGAGTGGTAGTAGTAAACAATGTACTGAGGGTTTGAAACCCCGTACTAGCACTTCACAGTGCTATATTGAGATGAGACACGCGTTCTCTGACGGGCGTAGTGACATTGTGATTGAGGGTTCGGACTTGGTCCTTCCCGGCTAATAGAATACTTTGTTGTATGACTGTTAATGAGATTATAACTGTACAATTGGGCTAATAGCCATGTTTGGGGTCTTGTGCCGATCTGTAGAGCATTAGGGAACCTATAGAGCTAGGTGACCCTTATATCGTGTTGGAAACATACACTCAGCCGTAGCTCTAGCTGTATAGCATAATATGAGCCCGTACTAGATGTGTACATTGTGAGAGATTATCTAGGGTGGAATTCCCTGTTCTAGCTGAGCAGGACTGAAAGGCCAAGTCTATACCGATTGAGATGAGATAGGGTCAAGGACCCACTATGAGATGTTATATTGGGCCCGAAAGGCCAAGTCTATATTGACTGAGACAGGGTCAAGGACCCACTGTGATATATTATATTGGGCCTGAGAGGCCAAGTATATACTGACTGGAATAAGGTCGAGGACCCATTATGAGGTATTATATATATATATATACCTATATTGGATCGGGCTGCACGCCGCAGCAGTATATATATTGGATCGGACTGCACGCCGCAGTAATATACATGTAATATACATGTAATATACATGTAATATACATGTGGGACGGACTGCACGCCGCAGTATTATTGCGCTTGGGCTGTAGGAGCCCCTTCGGAGTCTGAGTCTGCACACATTCTCAGTGAGCGCTGTATATATTATGGGATCGGGCTGCGCGCCGCAGCAGTATAAATATATATACATATATATATATTGGATCGGATTGCACGCCGCAGTAATACATGTGTGGATCGGGCTGCACGCCGCAGCATCATAGCGCTTGGGCCTAGAGAGCCCCTCCGAAGTCTGTATACACCGCGAGTGAGCTCCGTCGATGTTAAATGGAGCGGGCTGCGCGCCGCAGCAGTATATGTATTGGAGCGGGCTGCGCGCCGCAGCGGTATATGTATTGGAGCGGGCTGCGCGCCGCAACATTATACTTATTCATATTCATATATATACTGAAATATTTATATGTTATATACAGATGTATATGTCTCCATATATTGAGATGGCTGTATACCGTAGTGGTACGAGCGAGGATGTGGTCAGTATGGGACCCAGATGAGATAGATGTGGACTGGAGATCAGAGTACTCATTATAGTGATGACTAACCTATGGGGTTGCCTTAGAACTGTTTAGTGATAGTACAGGAGTTCTTATTTTCAGTTATTGTTTATTATTGTTACTCACTGAGTTGAAATATACTCACCCCACTCCCTACACTTTTTGTGCAGATTCACAGGTGCTAGAGAGCAGTTGAGCTGTCACGTGCTTTATTATCCCCATTCTGTGGAGACTTCGAGGTAGTTGCCAACGCCCGCAGTACCTGACCTTTTTCTTTTTATCATTTTGTTGTCTCCGTTCTGGTTAGACTTGATTTTGTAGTAGATCTCATTTGTAGCGGCTCAAACTTGTGACGCCACGATTTGGTTGGGACTGTGTTCTTGTATTTCAGTTCTACACTTCTTGATTTGTTATGAAAAGAGGCTAATCACGCCGATTAATCAGTATTAATTATACTTGGCCGGTTTAATTGGATAAGATGGTCGGGCTTGCCTAGCAATGTGTTGGGCGCCATCACGGCCGGGGTTTGGGGTCGTGACAAGTTGGTATAAGAGCCTAGGTTAACAGGTCTCGCGAGTCATGAGCCGGTTGGTAGAGTCTCGTGGATCGGTACGGGGGCGCCTGTACTTATCCTCGGGAGGCTGCAAACCTTTTAAGAAAGCTTCAAATTCTTGAAATTTTTATCGTGCATACTTGATTCAGTTTGAGGTATGATTCTTGAAATTCCTTCTACACGTTGATGTGCGCACTCGAGTGCTTAGTGATAATTTGCCTTGATGACTTATGATTCCCCAATCGAGGGATGAGATATAATCTCTGTGAATTCATGTTGGGCCAGTCGGGAGGACTTGAGGCCAGATCTTTGTCTATGGCTTGAGCACCAAGGTACTAATTTCGCGAGCCGGTATTATGAAGTTCATACGATCGGTATTGATCTTTATTGTGCAAATGGCAATTTGATAATGGGAGAGCTGTAAGGTATTCAGTTCTTGTTGTGATTTGATATGTAGCCCTAGTTATGGGCGTGAGAAATATGTGGTAGTATGAGTTTAGACTCAAGAAAGTTGAATTGGTTGTGCTATGAGTATTGTGGTGAAAAGTATTTGACATATATTATGATTCGAGCAGGTGCAGCGCATGTCCTTGTATCAATTTTGATAATATAACTTGTATAGTGTTGAGATTAATGTTGTTGATATACATTGCGATGTCTTGTTGAGTTATGGATGTATTGTTAGAATGGTTTGGTCATTCTCTGGCAGGTGGTTAGGCCAAATTACAAAGGAAACTCTGCCGAAATTTTTGGAAAATTTGGGACTTAGAAAGATTTCTGTCACATAAAGAGAGTAGGCTTATTGGTGGTGTGTGTATAAATGCAAGAATTACAGAAGGGTTAAGGTCTCTGATGATTCGAGTCTTTGTCGAGCTTGTAAATGACTTGAGTTTAATCTCACCATAACATTGTGGCATCATTTGAGTAAAGGATGCTATGAGCGGCTAAAAGTGCTTTGATGTATGGCTCCGAGCCAAGTTGGGGAGGTTTCTATTAAATAACTAATTGCACGGTTGTGTGCTATGTGGGCACTGTCTTTAAGTATGTTGGGAAAATTCTGACAAGGTTATGGCGCTTCGTAGATGTGAAGAAATACTAGGATGTTTTGAACTACTGTTGGTAAGGAATGTTCGGTGTATAGAAAAGAAAGATAGCGAATTGTACCTGTAAGTAATCATGTTCTGTGATGTCAGAGTTCTAACAAAACACGAGTGGTTCTACTCAATAAGATAGTTGAATTATAGTTGAATAAGGGTGAATGATGCCCGAGAATGGTTTTGCAATGTTAAAGATTTTGCTTGTAACAGTCAGGTGCCTTAAGATTGTGTATGTGGCTAAAGATGGCGGTTTTGTTAGAAAAGATCAAGGCTTGCGTTATATCATGTGAATGATGGGATTCTATGTATCCGTATTGGGAAGTAATGATAACAAATTCAAAATCGCAGGAAGTTCTTCAAAATAAAATATGGTAGAATGTGGTACTTTTGGGAAACATTTGAGAGAGTATTCAGCGGCCCGTGAGCATTAGACCGTGTGGTCTTGTGTACGAGTTTTGTGTGGTAAAAAGGGTTGAGGCATTGTCGTGCTACAGTAAAGACTGATATGAAATTAAAGATGAATCAGAAAGGAAATTGGGTAAATGGATCAACTTGTTAATAAACCGAAATGGTATGATAAGGAATACAATTAATTCCTGGTATATGTTTGAAGTAATGAGTCTCGCCGATATTGTGTGTAATGACCCGGCCGGTCGTTTTAGAAAATTATGCCCCAATCCCCAATTTAACTGTTCCCCTAAGTTCATTTCTGCTATCGTGATTTGCTGGGAGAGTCGGTTATGAAATTTGGAGTATTTTGGGACACTTAGTCCCTAAGTGAGAGCTTTAAGGTTAGAAAATGGTCCGTAACCGGAATAGTGTTAAGACAATCTCGGAACGGAAATCCGATGGTTACATTAGCTCCGTTAGGTGATTTCGGGGTTGGGAGCGCGTTCGGAATGTATTTTGGAGGTCCGTAGCTCTATTAGGCTTGAAATGCCGAAGTTTGAAATCTTGGCGAAACCGATCGATAGGTGAGATTTTGATCCGGGGGTTGGAATGGAATTCTGACAATTTTCTGTAGCTTCGTTATGTGATTTTGGATATGTCCGCAAATTTTCAGGTCATTCGGACGTCGTTTGGTCGGGTTTTAGATCGAATGTGCAATTCGGAAAGTTTTAAGAAATTTAGGCTTAAATTCGATGTGAATTATGGGTTTTGATGTTGTTAGACATGTTTTTATGATTGGAATAAGTTCGAATCGTGTTTTGGAGTATGTTGGTGGTTTTCGTTGGGGTCCCGGAAGCCTCGTGATGAATTCGGGGGTCCAAACGGACCAATTTGTGGCACTGCTGTTTCTGGTGCAATAATTGCAGAGCAATTTTGCTCTCCGCGATCGCGGAGATGGCCATGCGATCGCGTAAGGGAGAAATCCTGAGCTCTGCGATCGCGAAGTAAAGTGTGCGATCGCGTAAGTCCGGGAGAGTAAGCATCGCGATCGCGTGAGGTAGTATGCGATCGCGTAGGGTAGTTTGGGGAGCCGGACGAGTTTGTTCTTCGCGATCGCGTTCGTGTCATTGCGATCGCGTAGGGTCGCTGAGTTGTTCACTGCGATCGCGTCCAGGACCACGCGATCGCGTAGAGGAAAAATAGGCCGCCCATATTTTGTGCATCGCGAACGCAAGCACAGTGCTGCGATCGCGTAGAGTAAAATGGCCTGGCAGTGACTTTAAGTCCAGAACATTTCGGTCGCGGCCTAACACACCAAAACCGCCATTGTTGAGCTCCAAGAGAGGGAATTGAAGGGGAAACGCTGGGATATCATCGGTAAATCATCGGGGGTAAGTTTCTTGACCTTAATTCGTTGGTTTATCATGAAATTCATGATTATTTCACTGAAAATGGAAGATTAAAGGTGGGTTTGAGCCCTAGGCCTAAATTTTAGAAAACCTTTGATTTGAATGCGCAAACGGAGTCCGATTTTGATAAATTTTATATGCACGGACTCGTATTGAGATAAGGAACCCGAATATATAATTTTCGTGATTTTTCGATAAGCGTACAGAAAGTCGGGTTTTGGCAACTTGTGGGTTTTGGTGTATTTTGAGTTGTCTTGATTGGGTAATGCCCAATTGGGCTATTTTGATGTGATTCTATTGATTTTTATCAGATACTACACTTGTGGAGGCCGACATTCGCGGCAAGAGAGTTGTCTCTTAGCGGTTTTGTACCGGAGTCGAGGTAAGTGGCTTGTCTAACCTCGTGTGGGGGAATTTTCACCCCTAGGATATTATGTGATAGTTTAAATGCCTTGTACGCGAGGTGACGGGCGTGTACATGCACTGGTTGTTGAACACATACTTTATTTAAAATGTTCGATGAGTGATATTCCTGCTTTTAGCTGTCAGTTCGATATTATTACCCGGTAGTAGTTAGAAAAGCATGATTAGGTAGTATTTAACTGTCTAGTTACCTAATTCTCTTATTTGAGCTTCTTGATAATTATTTGCACTATTTTTCGGTGAATTTATAGTTAAGCATATTATATTCTCTCTGTGTACTCCTTTATTTGCTGTGTTTGTGGACTGCGGGTTCAATTCCCGGAGACCCAAGGCTGTGGGTTCAATTCCTAGAGACCCGATGTGATATTATTAGGGACTGCAGGTTCGATTCCGGAAATCCTGAGTTATTTGTAGGGACTGCGGGTTCGATTCCGGAGATCCTGAGTTATTTGTAGGGACTGCGGGTTCGATTCCCGAGATCCTGAGTTATTTGTAGGGATTGCGGGTTCGATTTCCGAGATCCTGAGTTATTTGTAGGGACTGCGGGTTCGATTCCCGAGATCCTGAGTTATTTGAAGGGACTGCGGGTTCGATTCCCGAGATCCCGAGTTATTTGTAGGGACTGCGGGTTCGATTCCGGAGATCCTGAGTTATTTGTAGGGACTGCGGGTTCGATTCCCGGAGACCCAGAGGTACTGTCAAGGGGACTGTGGGTTCAATTGCCACAGGTCCTGGACTTGTCAATTGAGTTGTTACTCGTTGTTAGATTATTTGTAGACGTTTGCAGTAATCACTTATTGTTGTTTTTTAAAGATTATTGTCATTTAAACTGCTCATTTTCGTTATTGTCATTTTATTATTGATGTCTCTCAGTAGGGCCCTGACCTTCCTCGTCACTACTCCATCGAGGTTAGGCTTGGCACTTACCGAGTACCGCCGTGGTGTACTCATGCTACTCTTCTGCACACTTTTGTTGTGCAGATCTAGGTACATCAGGACAGGCTCACACCAGGTGACTCAGCAGTGCTTTGGGAGACCTCGAGGTATGATCTGCTACGTCCGTGGATCCGGAGGCCTTCCTTCTATTCTAGTGCTAGTAGATGTTTTTTTTCCTTAATTCCGTTGTTAGATACTCCTTATACATAGAGCTACAGTTGTATGATCTCTTTTAGTCTGTGTTACCCGTGGGATTCCGGGTCTTGACTGGTGTATGTGCCAAGCGGCATGGATTACATTCCTTTTATCTTACTTTCCTCTAATTCTTATTAAATGTTCATAAACTGGTATATTCCGCAACGTGTTAGGCTTACCTAGTCATGGGGACTGGGTGCCATCACGACATGTTCACGATTGGTGAACTAGGGTCGTGATAAGTTGGTATCATAGCTCTAGGTTCATAGGAGTCACGGGACATAGACCAGTTACTTAGAGTCTCGCTGATCGATACGGAGACGTCTGTATTTATCTACGATGGGCTATGTAACTATTTAGGAAACTCTTCATTTCTTTTGGATTCCTTGTCGTGCGACATTTTTGGCATCAAAAATCTAAACTTTTGCTTTCTATTCTCTCACAGATGGTGAGGACAGGAGCTACTCGCGACGATCAGGTACCCGCGCCCCCTGTTGCCGCCGTCAGAGGCCGGGGCCGTGGTAGAGGACGAGGACGTGCCCGAGGTGCAGCCACATCACCCGCGCGCGCTGCCGCCGAGGCACCACCGGTGGATCAGGTTGGAGCACAGGCACCTGGCACACCGGCTACAGCTGCTACTACTCCAGCTTTCAGAAACCCTGGCCCAATTCATGAGCATGTATACTACTTTAGCTCAGGAAGAGTTACTTCCTCTCACTGTAGCTACGTCTCAGGCTCGGGGAGGGGCCCAGACTCCCGCAGCCGTTACACCTGAGCAGCGTGTGCCAGCGGGATAGGTTCCAGAGGTTTTGGTTATGCCTCCTGCCGCCGCAGCACAGCCCGGAGGTGGACCGGCTGCCTCTGAGGATGAGCAGCGTAGATTGGAGAGGTTCAAGAAATATGACCCTCCAGTGTTCAGCGGTTTGGCTTCAGATGATGCATTGGTCTTTCTAGAGAAGTGTCATCGTATTCTTCGTACTATGGGGATTGTGGAGACCAGCGGGGTTTCCTTCACTGCTTTTCAGTTCCGCGGGGCTGCTTATGATTGGTGGCGCACGTATGAGTTGGATAGTCCAGAGGAGTCTGCTTCATTGACCTGGATGCAGTTTTCAGATCTGTTTTTGAGAGAGTTTGTCCCTCAGAGCCTTAGGAATTCTTGGCGCTTGGAGTTTGAGCGGTTGCGACAAGGCTCCATGTCAGTATCGGAGTATGCTATCAGTTTCACCCGTCTTGCCAGGCATGCACCGATCTTGGTAGCCACAGTCTGGGAGAGGGTGCAGAGATTTATTGAGGGCCCGATTCTGCCGATCCGATCCAGCATGGCCAGAGAGTTGGAGACAGATATATCTTATTAGCAGGCAGTGAGCATTTCCAGGAGGATCGAGAGTAAGCTCCCTAGAGAGCGGGAAGAGAGAGAGGCCAAGAGGTCTCGTGAGTTGGGCCATTTCTCAGGTGCCCGCACTTCAGCAGCAGGTCGTTTTGGCAGGGGTTATTCCGGCTGACAAGTTCACTCAGCATTGCCCGCAGCCGGTCGTACTCTAGGTCTTCCAGCACCTCAGGAGCCTTATTATGCTCCCCCAGTTTCCAATGCACCTCCTGCGCGGGGTCCTTCCAGGGGTCAGACTAGTGGGGGTGAGGCCGGACAGTCGCAGCCACCGTGTCCTCCCAGAGCTTGCTTTGGGTGCGGGGATACTCGCCATCTGGTCAGGGAGTGCCCCAGGCATAGGAGGGGAGCACCTCATCAGTCTTCGCAGCCTCAGCGTAGTTCTCAGGGCCAGCAGGCCATCATTCCAGCTCCAGCTGCCACTCCACCTACCCGGCCAACCGGGGACGGGGATTAGGGTACCGAGAGGCCATCCTCGAGAGAGGGTCGGGCCGGATTTTATGCTATTCCTGATCGCGCTGCGGCTGTTGCATCTGATTCTGTTATCACAGGTATTATTCTGGTTAGTCACAGGGAGGCATCGGTTCTATTCGACCCTGGTTCCACTTTTTCATATGTGTCTTCTTACTTTGCTTCTCATTTGGGTGTGCCTCGGGATTCTTTGAGTGCCCCCATTTATGTTTCCACTCCGGTGGGTGATTCTTTGGTTGTGGACCGCGTATATCGGTCGTGTTTGGTTACCATTTGTGATTTTGAGACCAGAACGGATCTATTGTTGCTCGGGATGGTCGATTTTGATATTATTCTGGGCATGGACTGGTTGTCGCCCCATTATGCTATTCTTGATTGTCACGCCAAGACCGTGACGCCGGCTATGCCAGGCATTCCACGTATTGAGTGGAGTGGTACTCTAGATCACACCCCTAGCCGTGTTATTTCTTTTCTCAGAAGCTCAGCGTATGGTTGAGAAGGGGTGTGCTGCTTATCTAGCCTATGTGCGGGACGTCGGTATTGACACTCCCTCTATTGATTCCGTTCCTGTGGTACGTGACTTTGCTGATGTATTTCCAGCTGATCTCCCAGGCATGCCGCCCGACAGAGATATTGACTTTGCTATTGACTTATTGCCGGGCACTCAGCCCATTTCTATTCCACCGTATCGTATGGCTCCTCCCGAGTTGAAGGAGTTGAAGGATCAGTTACAGGAGTTATCGAGCAAGGGTTTTATTCGACCCAGTGTTTCGCCTTGGGGTGCTCCTGTATTGTTTGTGAAGAAAAAGGACGGTTCTATGCGTATGTGTATTGACTATCGTCGGCTGAACAAGGTTACAGTGAAGAACCGGTATCCTTTGCCCCGTATTGATGTTTTCTAAGATTGATTTGCGCTCTGGGTATCACCAGCTGAAGATTCGGGAGCCGGATATCCCGAAGATTGCCTTCAAGACTCGGTATGGTCACTATGAGTTCCTCGTGATGTTTTTTGGGATGACTAATGCCCCAACAGCCTTTATGCATTTGATGCACAGTGTGTTCAGGCCTTATCTGGACTCGTTCGTGATTGTCTTCATTGATGATATTCTAGTATATTCCCGGAGCCGGGAAGAGCACGAGCAACATTTGAGGATAGTGCTTCGGATTCTAAGGGAGAAGCAGCTTTATGCCAAGTTCTCTAAATGTGAATTCTGGTTGAGTTCGGTGGCATTTTTGGGCCACGTGGTGTCGAGTGATGGTATTCGAGTAGATCCGAGGAAGGTGGAGGCCGTGCAGAGTTGGCCCAGACCCTCCTCCGCTACTGAGATTCGCAGTTTCCTTGGCTTGGCGGGCTATTACCGTCGTTTTGTAGAGGGGTTCTCTTCTATTGCAGCACCTATGACTAGATTGACCCAAAAGGGTGCCCCTTTTCAGTGGACAGACGAGTGTGAGGCGAGCTTTCAGAAGCTCAAGACAGCTTTGACTTCGGCCCCTATATTGATGTTGCCTACGGGTTCGGGGTCCTATACTGTATATTGTGATGCCTCACGAGTTGGACTCGGTGCGGTATTGATGCAGGACGGTAGGGTGATTGCCTACGCGTCGAGACAGCTGAAGATACATGAGAAGAACTATCCTGTTCATGATTTGGAGCTAGCTGCCATTGTTCACGCCTTAAAGATTTGGCGTCATTACTTATATGGGGTTCCTTGAGAGATCTACACTGATCACCAGAGCTTGCAGCACTTGCTTAAGCAGAAGGACCTGAATATGCATCAGAGGAGATGGTTGGAGCTACTGAAGGACTATGATATTACTATTCTCTATCATCCGGGCAAGGCTAATGTGGTTGCCGATGCTTTGAGTCGTCGGGCAGAGAGTTTGGGGAGTTTGGCATATCTACCAGCTTCAGAGAGGCCTATGGCGATGGATGTTCAGGCTTTAGCCAGGCAGTTTGTTAGATTGGATCTTTCGGAGCCCAGCCGGATTCTGGCCAATGTGGTTTCTCGGTCTTCTCTATTCGACCGCATCAGGGAGCGTCAGTTCGACGACCCTTATTTGCTTGTGCTTCAGGATAAAGTTTGGCGTGGTGATGCTCGAGATGTTACCATCGGGGATGATGGAGTCATGAGGATGCAGGGGCATATCTGTGTGCCCAATGTAGATGATCTTCGAGAGATGATTCTAGCAGAGGCCCATAGCTCACGGTATTCCATCCATCCGGGAGCCGCGAAGATGTATCAGGACTTGAAACAGCATTACTGGTGGAGGCGGATGAAGAGGGATATAGTTGATTATGTTTCCGGATGCCTCAACTGCCAGCAGGTGAAGTATGAGCATCAGCGTCCGGGTGGATTGATGCAGCGAATTGAGATTCCCGAATGGAAATGGGAGCGCATTACCATGGACTTTGTATCTGGGCTTCCACGGACTGTTAGGAAGTTTGATTCCATTTGGGTTATCGTGGATCGACTGACCAAGTCCGCCCACTTTATACCGGTGAGCACTACTTATTCATCGGAACGACTAGCAGAAATCTATATCAGGAAGATAGTTCGGTTGCATGGTATTCCAGTTTCCATCATTTCAGATAGAGGCACTCAGTTCACTTCACGGTTCTGGAGAGCTGAACAGCAGGAGTTAGGTACTCGGGTGGAGCTGAGCACAGCATTTCACCCCCAGACTGATGGGCAGTCCGAGCGCACTATTCGGATTTTGGAGGATATGCTCCGTGCGTGCGTGATTGAGTTTGGAGGTTCATGGGATCACTTCTTGCCACCGGCGGAGTTTGCTTATAACAACAACTACCAGTCCAGTATTCAGATGGCACCGTATGAGGCCCTATATGGTAGGAGGTGCAGGTCTCCCGTGGGTTGGTTCGTGCTGGGTGAGGCCAGGCTGATAGGTACTGAGATGGTCTAGGATGCAATGGACAAGGTCAAGGTGATTCGGGATAGACTTCGTGCAGCCCAGTCTAGACAGAAGAGTTATGCGGACAAGAAGGTCCACGATGTGGCTTTTATGGTTGGTGAGGGGGTTCTGCTTCGAGTCTCGCCCATGAAGGGCGTTATGAGGTTTGGGAAGAAAGGAAAGTTGAGTCCTAGGTTTATTGGCCCTTTTGAGATTTTGAGGTGTGTTGGGGAGGTTGCTTATGAGTTGGCCTTACCTCCTAGTCTAGCCGGAGTTCACCCCGTATTTCATGTCTCCATGCTCCGGAGATACCATGGTGACCCGTCGCATGTGTTGGATTTTACTTCCGTTCAGCTAGACAAGGATCTGTCTTATGTTGAGGAGCCAGTAGCCATTCTAGACTGGCAGGTTAGAAAGCTAAGGTCAAAGAACATCGCTTCGGTAAAGGTTCAGTGGCGGGGCCAGCCGGTCGAGGAGGTGACTTGGGAGACTGAGCAGGATATGCGCAGCCAGTACCCTCATCTTTTCACTACTCCAGGTATTTTTCTATACTCGTTCGAGGACGAACGAATCTTTAAGGGTGGGAAGATGTAACGACTCGGCCGGTCATTTTAAAAAATTATGCCCCAATCCCCAATTTAACTATTCCCCTAAGTTCATTTCTGCTATCGTGGTTTGCTGGGAGAGTCGGTTCTGAAATTTGGAGTATTTTGGGACACTTAGTCCCTAAGTGAGAGCTTTAAGCTTAGAAAATGGCCCGTAACTGGAACAGTGTTAAGAGGATCTCGGAACGGAAATCCGATGGTTCCATTAGCTCCGTTAGGTGATTTCAGGGTTGGGAGCGCGTTGGGAATGTATTTTGGAGGTCCGTAGCTCTATTTGGGTTGAAATGCCGAAGTTTGAAATCTTGGCGAAACCGATCGATAGGTGAGATTTTGATCCGGGGGTCGGAATGGAATTCTGACAATTTTCTGTATCTTCGTTATGTGATTTTGGATATGTCCGCAAATTTTCAGGTCATTCGGACGTCGTTTGGTCGGGTTTTAGATCGAATGTGCAATTCGGAAAGTTTTAAGGAATTTAGGCTTGAATTTGGTGTGAATTATGGGTTTTGATGTTGTTAGACGTGTTTTTATGATTGGAATAAGTTCGAATCGTGTTTTGGAGTATGTTGGTGGTTTTCGTTGGGGTCACGGAAGCCTCGGGATGAATTCGGGGGTCCAAACGGACCAATTTGTGCCAAAGGGGCACTGCCGTTTCTGTTGCAATAATTGCAGAGCAATTTTGCTCTACGCGATCGCGGAGATGGCCATGCAATCGCGTAAGGGAAAGTACCTGAGCTCTGCGATCGCGAAGTAGGGCGTGCAATCGCGTAAGTCTGGGAGAGTAAGCATCGCGATCGCGTGAGGTAGTATGCGATCGCGTAGGGTAGTTTGGGGAGCCGGGCAAGTTTGTTCCTCGCGATCACGTTCGTGTCATTGCGATCGCGTAGGGTCGCTGAGTTGTTCACTGCGATCGCGTCCAGGACCATGCGATCGCGTAGAGGAAAAATAGGCCGCCCATATTTTGTGCATCGCGAACGCAAGCACAGTGCTGCGATCTCGTAGAGTAAAATGGCCTGGCAGTGACTTTAAGTCCAGAACATTTCAGTCGCGGCCTAACACACCAAAACCGCCATTGTTGAGCTCCAAGAGAGGGAATTGAAGGGGAAACGCTGGGATATCATCGGGAAATCATCGTGGGTAAGTTTCTTGACCTTAATTCGTTGGTTTATCATGAAATTCGTGATTATTTCACTGAAAATGGAAGATTAAAGGTGGATTTGAGCCCTAGGCCTAAATTTTAGAAAACCTTTGATTTGAATGGGCAAACGGGGTCCGATTTTGATAAGTTTTATATGCACGGACTCGTATTGAGATAAGGAACCCGAATATATAATTTTCGTGAGTTTTTGATAAGCGTACAGAAAGTCGGGTTTTGGCAACTTGTGGGTTTTGGTGTATTTTGAGTTGTCTTGATTGGGTAATGCCCAATTGGCCTATTTTGATGTGATTCTATTGATTTTTATCAGATACTACACCTGTGGAGGCCGACATTCGCGGCAAGAGAGTTGTCTCTTAGCGGTTTTGTACCGGAGTCGAGGTAAGTGGCTTGTCTAACCTCGTGTGGGGGAATTTTCACCCCTAGGATATTATGTGATAGTTTAAATGCCTTGTACGCGAGGTGACGGGTGTGTACATGCGCTGGTTGTTGAACACATACTTTATTTAAAATGTTCAATGAGTGATATTCCTTCTTTTAGCTGTCAATTCGATATTATTACCCGGTAGTAGTTAGAAAAGCATGATTAGGTAGTATTTAACTGCCTAGTTCCCTAATTGTCTTATTTGAGCTTCTTGATAATTATTGGCACTATTTTTCGGTGAAGTTATAGTTAATCATATTATATTCTCTCTGTGTACTCCTTTATTTGCTGTGTTTGTGGACTGCGGGTTCAATTCCCGGAGACCCAGGGATGTGGGTTCGATTCCCAGAGACCCGGAGTGATATTGGTAGGGACTGCGGGTTCGATTCCCGAGATCCTGAGTTATTTGTAGGGACTGCGGGTTCGATTCCCGAGATCCTGAGTTATTTGTAGGGACTGCGGGTTCGATTCCCGAGATCCTGAGTTATTTGTAGGGACTGCGGGTTCGATTCCCGAGATCCTGAGTTATTTGTAGGGACTGCGGGTTCGATTCCCGAGATCTTGAGTTATTTGTAGGGACTGCGGGTTCGATTCCCAGAGATCCTGAGTTATTGATTTATTATTGAGACATGGGCTGCGGGTTTAATTCCCGGAGATCTAGAGGTACTGTCAAGGGGACTGTGGGTTCAATTCCCACAGGTCATGGACTTGTCAATTGAGTTGTTACTTGTTGTTAGATTACTTGTAGACGTTTGCAATAATCACTTATTGTTGTTATTTAAAGATTATTGTCATTTAAACTGCTCATTTTCGTTATTGTCATTTTATTATTGATGTCTCTCAGTAGGGCCCTGACCTTCCTCGTCACTACTCCATCGAGGTTAGGCTTGGCACTTACTGAGTACCGTCGTGGTGTGCTCATGCTACTCTTCTGCACACTTTTGTTGTGCAGAT
Source organism: Nicotiana noctiflora (assembly GCA_032618575.1). Classification (NCBI taxonomy): domain Eukaryota; kingdom Viridiplantae; phylum Streptophyta; class Magnoliopsida; order Solanales; family Solanaceae; genus Nicotiana; species Nicotiana noctiflora. The sequence goes on along the minus strand of JASVEL010010861.1, from coordinate 158,853 downwards.
CCAGGTACATCAGGACAGGCTCACACCAGGTGACTCTGCAGTGCTTTGGGAGACCTCGAGGTATGATCTGCTACGTCCGCGGATCCGGAGGCCTTCCTTCTATTCTAGTGCTAGTAGATGTTTTTTTTTCCTCCATTCCGTTGTTAGATACTCCTTATACATAGAGCTACAGTTGTATGATCTCTTTTAGTCTGTGTTACCCGTGGGATTCCGGGTCTTGACTGGTGTATGTGCCAAGCGGCACGGATTACATTCCTTTTATCTTATTTTCCGCTAATTCTTATTAAATGTTCATAAACTGGTATATTCCGCAACGTGTTAGGCTTACCTAGTCATGGGGACTGGGTTCCATCACGACATGTTCACGATTGGTGAACTAGGGTCATGACATTGTGCAATAAAGCTTTTGAGTATTGGCAGTTGTGTAACTCGGTATGGGTATAAGGACTCGGTCCTGGCAATTTAACTTATGCAATGTAATTGGGAGAAAGGGTTTGTGATGTTTTTTACCGTGGTTTGAAAATGAGTGTATTTCCTGTTGGTATGTAAAGCTCGAAATGTGTAATGAGTCTTCTCTATATGGTATCATGAAAGTCCTTGACTAGTTGAGTGCGCTGATGTTTGCGGCGTAGGGAAAGGGATATGAATTTTCCCTGTTGTCTTAGTGTGGTATGGTATATGCGATGTGTTATGGAAAGTTGATAACGGAATGTTCAAGGTTTTGAGATCAATTCATATTATATGGGGAGTCATTAAAATCCTCAAGCAGCGTGGGCAGCTGCAGATAATCTGAGAATCAATCTTCCCGGTGATTTAGGAGAATGGTACTGCTATACTAGTATTTCGGCAGAGTCTATGGTCAAAAGGGGCCAGGTAAAATAAACTGATAATATCTAGCGGTATGGTGGTATACTCCCGTTGGATCGACTGTAATAATTGAGTCGTTGATGACATAGTGAAATTTATGAATGGCTTTCGTGGTATGAATGGACGCTTGAGGTGCATTATGTAATTGCACGGTGAAGTACGGAATTAGGCATAGTGATTCCTGTGTTATGTATGTGTTGGAGACTATAAGTTCTCGTAACCTGCCTACGCAGCGGTGGTATATCGTGTGTATCGGCATAGTGTAGCGGTTATCGGAAATTGGAAGCTCTAGTGGCTATCTCGTTACTTGATATGATGAATTTGAATAATGATATACGATTGTTGACTGGTTGTCATAAGCCAGGTTGTCCAGACTAATGTGATATGGACTATGTCAGAAACATGTCGCAAACTGCATGGCAGAGCGCATCAGATCATGCTCCAGCAGGGTGGATGTACCCTAGGGCTAGCGGACGGCTGGTAGGTATTGCTTTGTTAGTTGGGCCTTCGTGGCGGATGTCAGTGTAGAGGTATCTACCATTGATTCAGTTCCGGTATTGAGGAACTTTGTCGGATGAGTTTCATGTGACCGGGCTCGAGGCCATATATACATGTTTGTTGCAATGAGCAACTTGAGTCGATGTGCATTCCCTTTTGCTAGATTTATGCGTGGATCGGGTGGCACGCCGCCACATGTATAGTATCTGGATCGGGTGGCACGCCGCCACATGTATGGTATCTGGATCGGGTGGCACGCCGCCACAGGTATGCTATTGGAACGGGTTGCGCGCCGCAATAGTGTGATGTGGGAAATATAGCTTCCTATATGTACCTTGTATACAATACTTCCTCTCTTCTGAGGAATAGTCCGTATTGGATATCGCTCGGGGAATAGCACATCGGTTGTGCCCATACAGGATTCGATAGAATATACTAAATGTATCACCGCGTGTGTGATTGATTGCTTGAGTTCAGACCTAAATATGTGTGTGGCTGACCGTTTTGAGCATTGCAACTTGAGGTGCTCCATGAGTAATAGTGTTTGGATAGAATCATGAGTTGTGGCAAGGCCACGTGATGTTATGACCTTTCGAGGAGGATTCAGGTACTCTAATTCTATGATGTGAGACGAGATCTCAGTTATGTGTTGTGATGGTTTTGAAGAATTTGAATTATAGCTCTTTATGTGAGTCTGTTGTCATGATTCGAGTGTGTTCAGATCATTTCTTATTGGAGCCTGTGTTTTGCTCGTCGTGGCTTAGGCCGATGAGGAGGTGTCATATTACCACTGTGGTGTGTTATAATCGAAATGATTGTTGGAGTCATTAATGAGTGCGAACATACATGATTTCAGCTAGATAGAAAGGTAATATCGAGGTTTGGCTCCAAAATCCGTTATAATATCAGTCAAAAGAGAAATGGCTTCATAAATGGTTGATTTGAGGAATTGTTACGGTTTAGCCCGTGTTTTATTTATCGTTGGCGGTATATGAAAGTGTTGGAATAAGACTTCAACTAATAAGAGGTTTCCATCGGTATTTGGGTATTGTAGGCAATTGTAGTAATAAAGAATGTTATTGTGGTCATATGAGTAAAGTTATGCGAAGTGTAAATTCAACAAAGTTATGCATTAATGTTTGGGTACAACATGTGGAGATTGATATGGTGGTCGAATGATGGAAACGGACTTGGCAGGAAATTCAGGGTGTTGGAATTTGGCCTAATGGCTTATTCGCTTGAATAAAGAATTATATCTACAAAATTATATAGCTAATGTGCTCAATTAAGTAGTGGTAGCACGGGAAGGTGCATGATATGTTAAACAAGTTATTTGAGACTACATCGTTGTAGTTCTCAGTACGTTCGAGGACGAACATATGTTTAAGTGGGGGAGATTGTAACGACCCGACCGGTCGTTTTGAGCCCCGACGCGTCATTCAGCAGATTGAGGCTGTAATGACCCGGCCCGTCGTTACGGGAATTACCACCCCGTTACCTTGCATTTACATATCTTATGCTTTTATATCAGTATTAGAGTATATCGGGTGAGTTAGGAGTGATTTGGGTTAAAAATGAAACAAATAGCATGTTTGAAGGAAACTTGAATATGGAAAGTCAACCAAGAGTTGACTATTGAGTTAGAGTGCTCGGAACCGGATTCTGATGATTCGACTAGTTCCGGAGGATCATTTATGACTTAGGAGAACAATCAGAATTTAATTCGGAGGTCCGGTGTAGTTTTAGGCTTGAATTGGCGAAGGTTGATTTTTGGCGAAAACCGGATGGTAGGTGATATTTTGATTCGGGGGTTGGAATGGAATTCCGACAATTTCTGTAGCTTCTTTAAGTGATTTTGGACATGTTTGCAAATTTTTAGGTCATTCGGACATCGTTTGATCGGGTTTTGGATTGAATGTTAGTTTTGAAAGTTTTGAAGAAACTTAGGCTTGAATTCGTGTGTAAATGGTGATTTTGATGTTTAGTATGGTGTTTTTATGATTGGAACAAGTTCGTATCGTGTTTTGGAGTATGTTGGTTATTTTCGTTGGGGTCCCGGGGGTCTCAGGATGAATCCGGGGGTCCAAACGGACCATTCTTGGCCAAAGAAAAGAGCTGGTTTGCTGTCATAAGTGCAGCAGAAATTTACTCTCTGCGATCGCACTAGTGAGCATGCGATCACGTAGAGTAATGGTGAGGGGGGAGAATTTTACCCTTCGCGATCGCAGAGCAAGGACGCGATCGCATAAGGTTAAGAGCGGAAGCAACGCGATCGCAGGGGGGCACGGACGCGATCGCGTAGAGTCATCAGTTGCCCATCGCGATCGCATGAGGGTCTACGCGATCGCGTAGAAGAGAAATGGGGTCCAGGGAATTTGTGCTACGCGATCGCAGGAAGAGAGGATATTTGAACATCGCGATCGCGTGAGGCGAGTCGCGATCGCGTAGAGCAAACTGCTCTGGCAGTGAATTAAATCACAGAACAGAGGGCTTACGGGTTTACACCCCCAAAATACAATTTTGAGCCCTAGAGAGAAGAAAACTCGAGGAAATCACCGGGAAATCATCGGGTATTCATCGGAGGTAAGATTCTTGACTCAAAAACATCATTTTATGGTAGAATTAACATCAATCTTCATGAAATTGGGTAGAATTTTGAAGAAAAGTGGCCTATATATTGAAAACGGGATTTTTGGATTTGGAAGGCCATTTGAACTCCGATTTCGATAAATTCTATATGCACGAACTCGTGGCGAGACGAGGGTCGCGTTGGTACTAATTTCGGAATTTTCCGAGTAGTGGGCCCGTGGTCGGGTTTTACCAACTTGATGTATTTATGCGAATTTCATATAAATTGAAATGGGTTATGATTCTTTGACCCGTATTTGATATAATTATTGTGGTTTGACTAGATTCTATGCACGAGGGAGCTAAATTCAAAGGAAAAGGCATCGCGGACGAGTCTACGACCGGCTAGAGGTGAGTAGTTTGTGTATACGGTAGCCTGAGGGTTCGAAACCCCGACTTAGCACATTGTGATGCTAGTAGGGCGTGGCTCGCACACCGTGGCAGGTGCGGGATTGATTATGACTGGGGATTGAGAATTGGTCCATCCCGGAAATGAATAACATGATATTAGTGTTGGAAATACACTGTATTTGAATTATTTGTGGGCTGTAAGCCTTATTTGGGGCCTTGTGCCGACTTGTAGTGTCCTTAGAGGACAATATTTATGTGATAGCTATATTTGCATAAATCACTGATCTCAGTCCTGGAAATTGAAATCACCTTTTGAAATGCTAAGTCACCGGCTTTTGCAAATTTAATAAAGTTAAAGTATTTCTCATAAATTATGAACTGGAAACTGGAATTAAGATAAATGAACTGTTTTGTGACTTATCCGATTTATGTGGACTGAGGATGGATCGGGCTGCACGCCGCAGTGGTTGATATGAGGATCGGGCTGCACGCCGTAGCAGTATTTGCGCTTGGGCTGTAGGAGCCCCTCCGGAGTCTGTACACACCCCCGGTGAGCGCCGTCGACGTTAAATTGGATCGGGCTACACGCCGTAGCGGTTATGTGCATTGCATTGCATCTTTATTTGTTGAATTACTCTGTGGTAGCTGAATTGTACTTTTGATGCTAGTTCGTCGTAGGAGGAATCGAACTGTAGTTTAGCTTCATTATGTGGTATTCTGTGGATTTCTTACTGTCAGCTACTTGTATATATTTATTACTCACTGAGTACTTAGTACTCACCCCTACTCCCTGCACCTTTTGTGTGCAGACTCAGGTACTCAGGATCAGTAGACGGGCATTTTTCCAGCGTTTGCAGTGTCACATCGAGTTGCTGAGGTAGCTGCCTACGTTCGCAGAACCTAGCTTCTCCTCTCCTTTCCAGTTGTTATTTGTATTTGTATTCAGGACTTGAGTATTTCTATATAGTACTCTCTATTCCTGTTGGGTTTTGTTAGAGGCTCTAGACTTGTGACTCCAGATCTTTGGGAGTGTCAGTATCTTGTTCATTATTATTATTGGAGTTCTTTAACTCATATATTCTTATTGGGATGTCCATTTGGGACTGATATTCGATATGTTAAGAAATTGTTGGTCTGGCTGGCCTAGCTTAAATGTTGGGCGCCATCACGACCGGATTTGGGTCGTGACAAGTTGGTATCAGAGCTAAGGTTAACTAGGACTCGCAAGTCATGAGCCGGTTTAGTAGGCGTTCGCGGATCGGTACGTAGACGTCCGTATCTATCCTCGGAGGGCTACAGAAACTTTAGGAAAAACCTCATTTTCTTGGATTCATATCGTGCAATTTGTGTTGCCATGAAATTAAATTTTTCCATATTCTATTCTCTCGCAGATGGTGAGAACACGAGCTAACGGACGTGGCGGACGACCACCATTGGCACCCAGAGGTCGTGGTCGTGGTAGAGGTAGGGCAGCAGTACCAGCACCTGCTGACCCACCAGCTGACCAGACTCAGGGTCATATTCCTACACCAGTGGCCCAGACTCAGGACCAGATTCCAGCGGCAGACGCTCCGACAACTCAGGTTCAGGCACCAGCAGTGCCTATTGTGATACCGGGTCTTCAGGAGACCTTGGCTCAGATCTTATCAGTGTGCACAGGCTTGGCACAGGTAGTTGCAGCTACTGCTGCAGTATCTTCTTCGCAGGCAGGGGGAGGAAATCAGACCCCCGTGGCTCACACACCCGAGCCAGTCCAGCCAGTTGCGCCCATTGCACGAGCTCCTGCTTATATGGTTCCAGCTTTGCCCGACGATGAGCAGTGTCGTTTGGAGAGATTTGAGAGGCTACGGCCTCCGACATTCAGTGGTGCTGAGGGCGAGGACGCCCAGGGTTTTCTTGACAGATGTCAGCGCATGCTTCACACCGCGGGTATTCTAGAGTCCAGCGGTGTTTCATTCACCACTTTTCAGTTCACAGGTGCAGCATTTCAGTGGTGGGAGGATTTCGAGAGGCGTAGGCCCGCTGGGGCAGTGCCCCTCACTTGGCAGCAGTTCTCCACGGTATTCTTGGAGAAGTACGTGCCTTAGTCTTAGAGAGAGGAGCTGCGATGTCAGTTCGAGTGGTTGAAGCAGGGAGATATGACGGTTAATCAGTACGAGATGAGATTCACACAGTTGGCCCGTCATGCCATGTGGATGGTTCCTAGAGACAGAGAGAGGATTCAGAGATTTATTGATGGCCTTATTTATCCCATCCGTATATTGATGACCAGGGAGAGAGTTTCGGCAGTTACCTTTGAGGAGGTAGTTGATGCTGTCCGTCATATTGAGATAGATCGCCGCAGAGAGCGGGAGGAGAGAGAGGCTAAGAGGCCTCGTGGTACTGGTAGTTACAGTGGTGCTCCGTCTAGGGGCTAGCCTCAGCATAGCAGGGGTCGTTCATTTAGATCTCATCAGTCAGGACGTGCAGAGTCCAGTGGAGTTTCATCAGATTGTGGTCGTCAGGGCCATCAGGGTCATCAGGGTCAGCAGGGTCGTCAGCAGAGTCAGCCTGCATTGAGTGCTCTTCCAGCTCAGAGCTCTGCTCCTGCTTCTTCAGCTCAGGATTCATCTGCAGTGAGGGGTCCTCAGCAGTCCCTTCCTCCATCTTCAGGCCGTTGCTTTGAGTGTGGCGAGTTTGGCCATATCAGGAGAGAGTGTCCTCAGTGGCTTCATAAGCGGTCTCAGTAGATTGATCAACCCTCGTCTTCTGCTCCTGTTTCTTCAGCACTAGCACAGTCAGCTAGAAGTGCTGGCCAGGTGGCCGAAGGTCGCCCTAGGGGCGAGGATCGTATTGGCGGAGGCCAGGCTCGTTTTTATGCTCTTCCGAATAGGAAGGACGCTAGTGCCATAGATGTTGTCATTTCAGGTATTATCTCAGTCTGCCACAGGGATGCTTCTGTCTTATTTGATCCCGGATCCACCTATTCTTATGTTTCTACTTATTTTGCACATCATTTGGGTATGACCCGTGGTATTCTTGCCTTGCCCGTACATGTGTCTACCCCGGTGGGGGATACTGTTGTTGTGGATCAGGTATATCGATCCTGTCTTATTACTATTGGGGGTCTGGAGACCCGAGTTGATCTATTACTACTGGGCATGGTAGATTTCGATGTAATTCTAGGCATGGATTGGCTATCTCCTTACCATGCGATTCTGGACTGTCATGCCAAGACAGTCACACTAGCTGTCGTGGCTTGACTGATTATGTGTCTGACAGGGTGATTTCTTATATAAAGGCCCAACGAATGATTGGCAAGGGTTGTTTATCTTATTTGGCCTTCATTAGAAATGTTGAGGCTGAGACACCCAGTCTTGATTCGGTCCCCATTGTGAGGGAGTTTCGGATGTATGTCCAGCAGACCTGCCAGGCATGCCGCCTGACAGAGATGTTGACTTTGGTATTGACTTGGTGCCGGGCATTCAGCCTATTTCTATTCCTCCCTATCGCATGGCACCAGCGGAGTTAAAAGAATTGAAGGAACAGCTTCAGGAACTCTTAGATAAGGGTTTCATTCGCCGAGTGTGTCACCTTGGGGTGCACCGGTGTTGTTCGTGAAGAAGAAATATGGCAAAATGAGAATGTGCATTGATTACAGGCAGCTGAACAAGGTAACAATGAAGAATAAGTATCCATTGCCTCGTATTGAGGACCTATTTGATCAGCTCCAGGGAGCTAGTGTATTTTCTAAGATCGATCTTCGATCGGGCTATCATCAGTTGAAGATCAGGGACTCGAATATTATGAAGGCAGCGTTCAGGACGCGATATGGGCACTACGAGTTCCTGGTGATGTCTTTCGGGCTGACTAATGCCCCAGCTGCATTCATGCACTTGATGAATAGCGTATTTCAGCCGTACCTTGATTCTTTCGTGATTGTGTTTATTGATGATATTCTGGTGTATTCACGCAGCCAGGAGAAACATGCACAGCACTTGAGGGTGGTATTGCAGAGGTTGAGAGAAGAGAAGCTTTATGCAAAATTCACTAAGTGTGAGTTTTGGCTTGATACTGTGGGTTTTCTGGGACATGTAGTGTCCAGTGATGGTATTCGGGTTGATCCACAGAAGGTCGAGGCAGTGCAGAATTGGCCCAGACCTTCCTCAGCTACAGAGATTCGGAGTTTTCTCGGCTTGGCAGGCTATTATCGCCGGTTTGTTCAGGGTTTCTCATCTATTGCTTCACCGTTGACTAAGTTGACACAGAAGAATGCTCCATTTGTGTGGTCTGATGAATGTGAGGAGAGCTTCCAGAAGCTCAAGGAAGCTTTGACCGCAGCTCCAGTAATTGTGTTGCCATCAGCCTCGGGGTCATATACGGTGTATTGTGATGCTTCTAGAGTTGGGCTCGGTTGTGTGTTAATGCAGGAGGGTAGAGTTATTGCATATGCTTCTCGTCAGCTAAAGCCCCACGAAAAGAACTACCCTGTTCATGATTTGGAGTTAGCTACTATTGTTCATGCCTTGAAGATTTGGAGGCATTACCTATATGGTGTATCTTGTGATGTATATACGGACCACCGCAGCCTCAGCATTTGTTTAAGCAGAAAGATCTAAATTTGAGGCAGCGGAGATGGCTTGAATTGCTTAAAGACTATGATATTACTATCTTGTACCATCCCGGGAAAGCCAATGTAGTGGCTGATACGTTGAGCCGGAAGGCTATTAGTATGGGTAGTTTGGCGTATATTCCAGTTGGGGAGAGACCCCTAGCAGTTGATGTTCAGGCGTTAGCTAATCAGATGGTAAGGCTGGATATTTCTGAGCCTAGTCGGGTGATGGCTTGTGTGATGGCTCGTTCTTCTTTATATGATCGTATTCGAGAGCGCCAGTATGATGATCCACACTTACTTGTCCTTAAGGGACAGAGTTCAGCATGATGATGCTAGAGATGTCACTATTGATAGTGATGGTGTATTGCGGATGCAGGGCCGGATATGCGTGCCCAATTTTGACGGCCTTCGTGAATTGATATTGGAGGAGGCTCACTGTAAGGCCCCGTAAAATATTTGTGCATAAATAATAGTAGCTATAGTGTCATGGTCCGAATAATAGTGATTTAAGCTTCAAAAATGTAGAGAATTAATTTTTCCGAAAAGTGTCAATTTTGCGGTCAAGAATGCGACCGCAAATCTGCTATGCGGACCGCATTCTTGCCGCAAAGCTTTCCAGAAAGTCTCCCAAAATCATGTTGAAAATGCGGTCGATATGCGATCGCATAATGAATATGCGGTGCACTTTGCGACCGCAGATCAAGAATACGGACCGCATATTGGTCGCATTCTGTAATAGAACTTGAGTCATTTTTGAGGCCATTCTGCGGTCACTATGCGGACCGCATGTTGATTCTGCGGTCACTATGCGGACCGCATGTTGATTCTGCGGTCCCAAAGTGCACCGCAGATTCGCCCCGGCCCAGATTTTTGTAACATTTTTACCCGATCTCTTCTTTAATATAACACCTTTCACCCTCATTTTCTCATATCATCTTACCAAAATTAGAGTGAGAAGAGAGGGGTTTTAGAGAGAGAAGTTCTTCATCTTCAAGGATTGTTCCAAACATCTAGTCCAAAGGATTCTAGGGTAAGGATTCAACTTCCCCAATCTTTTCAAGGTAAAAACCCTAACTATTTTCTTTGATTTTCAGTTTTAAATTGGGTAAAGAGAGGTTTGCATATAATAGCTTTTGAAAATAGAATTTTTACACTCATGCATGATTATTGAACTTGATTTCTAGTAAAAAGAAGTGAGTAGAAGTAAGAGTCTTCAAGAACAAGGTTGGCAAGAGTAGGATATCTTGGGTAAGCATAAAGTAGGAAGTTAACGGAAGAGAACTCGATACCAGGTATGTATGGCTAATTTTGATTCTTGTGAAATCGCCTATATGTGTGAAGTTTGTTTGGTTCGTGTTAAATTGACAGATTGTGTGAAATTCTTGATGTTGTTGTTTGATATTCAAAGTTTTTTGTTGAGCTATGAGTGATGTAAAATGAGAGTTTAATTTGGTAAAATAATTGTGAATAATGGCTATAATGGCATATATGGTACTTTGTGGAAAAGAAACGAAACACTTGAGGATTGGTAAGTCATTGAACAATACGGTATGAATACTCTTGATTTTTGGAACATTTGTAACTTGGTTGTGATATTGGCTTGAGAAGTAATTGTGAACTTGAACCAACCTGTAAGTTGCTTATTTGAACTTGTTGAAATTGTGTGAAATGCCTTATCTGCTGTTTGTACTTGTTGTGTTTTAAAACTGTACGGTGGGATCGGATTGCGCGCCGCAACATGAGGAAATAAGGTGTGGGTTGGGGTTATAAGGGTGGCCGAGCTAATAAGGGTGGTCAGGGGCAATAAGGATGGGAAGCGATCGAAATCGCTATTGAAAATTGATACAAAATCAATGATGTGAAATTGTGAAAGGAGACAGCAGGAGAGTTTGCAACCTGGGGGGCACTGATTGCCCCTATGTTTGACTACTTGCAATTTATGTGGTTGATTGGTTGTTGTTCTATTTGTTGACCTTGAACGTGCTTATGTTGAGGCTTATCCGAAATGAGTAAAAGGTGGAAAATATGGTTGGCTGGCTTGATTAGTTTTGATGTAATTTAATGGCTTGAGTTTATTTGGGACAAAGTTTGTCCATACATACCAGTACAATTCAAGTGTACTGACGTCCTTTTTACCGGGGACGCTACATTCGTGTTATGATTGTAGGTGGATATGTAGCAGGCACTTCAGCACATCGGCAGTAGTATCCTTCATCCTCCACTGCCCATTTTGGTGAGCCCCTTTCTTCCTCGGGGCCCTGTGTGGTTCACTCCACTTTCGTTTAGATTTCATTTTGGTTTGTAAGGTATAGCCGGAGCCTTATTACCGGTAAGTATTGTATTTCCCCTTTTTGTATCCTAGAGGCTCCATAGACATGTAAATTGTGGGAATCCAGTCTTATGTATATGTATTGTGTTATGTCGGGCGTTGTAAAAACTGCAAACTTATTAATGAATCACTCGTATGGTTTTATTTGTTTAATGTGAAATCATTCATGATTAGTAAGATATTTGGTTAATGAGAAACAATCAACACAGGGGTAACGCGTGGGAATGAAAGGCACTCAGGTCCGCTTGACTGGGGCAACCCGGTCAGGCGCTGGTCATGTCCCTCGATTTTGGGGTGTGACAAACTTGGTATCAGAGCCTAAGGTTTTAAAGTGTCCTAGGATGTTTTGGAGCCGTGTCTAGTAGTGCCCTTCTTATAGGTGTGTTGTCGACCACATCAAATAAGAAGGGGGCTACAAAGGCATTTAGGAATTTACCTATTTCTTTGTTAATCTATATCGTGCGGTAAAGTGCAATGTGGAAATATCCGTGTCTAATTCGCGCCTTGTTCCCAAATTTTCAGAATATGGCACCTAAGAAGAAGGCTAGACTCGGCCTTAGGGCCAATGCCGGCCCAAGTGCAGCTGTTAATCATGTACCCGATGCCGTGGGAGAGAATGACCCACCGGTCCCGAATTTGCCTGGCCCATCTGTTCAAAACCCAAGTGTCCCTATTCCAGCTGCGGCAGAGGATGCCACCATTCCTCCTGCCAGTGTTCCTGACTCAGATACAGTTCCCGCTTCGGGCTCCGGTATCTCTAATGAAGATCTTAGGGGAGCCATTCATATGTTAACACAGTTAGTGGCCGCCCAGGCCCAGAGATCCCATGATGCCCCTGCATCCTCCAGCGGACAGGGAGATTCCTTTGGCTCCAGGAGTCCACCAGTTCTTGCGATTGGCCCCTCCAGAATTTTCAGGTACCGATCCAGAGGCTGACCCACAGGACTTCCTTGATGAAATATACAAGACCCTCAGAGTGATGAAGGCTACAGATATAGAGGGAGTAGAGTTAGCCTCTTACAGGCTGAAGGGAGCGGCACGTTCATGGTTCGAAATGTGGGAGGATTCCCTTGAAAAAGGGAGCCCTCCGGCCAGATGGGATGAGTTTGTAAATGCATTTATGGACCACTTCTTGCCTGCCGAGGTGATGGAAGCCCGTGCCACGGAGTTCGAGGTCCTCAAACAGGGCAGTATGAGTGTTTGGGAATATCACATGGAGTTCGTAAGGTTGTCCAAGTACGCTCCTCATTTAGTGTCGACCATGGATGCCCGGGTTCGACGGTTTGTTTAGGGCCTTAGCCCTTTGGTAGTGAATGAGGCCGCCACGGCAGCTTTGCACTCAGATATGAACTATGGGAGGATCGTGGGGTTTGCTCATGCCACAGAGGCCAGGAAATTGAAGATTCGTGCAGAAAGAGAAAGTAGCAGCAGGGCCCGGTCAATGGGTCATTCAGGGAGATCACTTCCAGGGAAAGGGTCATCGGGGCCATCCCAGTCATATGCTCAGTCCTCCGCGAGTGCACCGCCATCCGTGCACAGTCATCAGCAGGGCAGTTACTCGAGACCTGGTTCAGACAGCAGGAGGTCTCGTCAGTCTGGTCGTCCCGGGGTGAGATCCCAGCAGCAGGGGAGACCTACATGCCCCAAGTGTGGGAGATTTCATACAGAGACTTGCTACCTTGACATCCCGGTGTGCTTCGGGTGCGGGGTGAGAGGTCACATTCAGCGGGATTGCCGTGCACCCCGTCAGGGTATAGGTAGGGGATCTGCTCAGTCATCCGGTTCTTCGGCTGCTACATCATCAGCGCGTACTCCAGCATCAGCAGGGCGTGGTGCAGCTAGGGGTGGAGCTCAGGGTAGGGGTGGACCTAGCCGATTCTATGCATTGAGTGGCCGCCAGAATGCCGAGGCTTCTCCAGATGTTGTTACAGGTATCCTGTCTGTTCAGACTATTGATTGATATGCCCTTATTGATCCGGGGTCCTCGTTGTCTTATGTTACTCCATTCATTGCTTCGAGTTTTGGGGTAGAACCCAAACAGCTTCATGAGCCGTTCTCTGTGTCGACTCCGGTTGGTTATTCTATTACAGCCTCACGAGTTTATAGGAATTGTGTTGTTACGGTGGGTGGTCGTGATACCACAGCTGATCTTATTGAGCTTGGGATGGTAGATTTTGATGTAATTATGGGGATGGATTGGCTCTATTTGTGCTTTGCCAAACTTGACTGTCGAACGAGAGTTATGAGGCTCGAGTTCCCTAACGAGCCAATTATTGAATGGAGAGGAAATGGTGTAGTGCCAAGGGGTAGGTTTATTTCCTACCTTAAGGCTTCGAAGATGATTAAGAAAGGGTGTATCTATCACCTGGTTCGGGTAACGGACACCACCTCAGGAGGTGACTACCCTCGAGTCCGTGCCAATTGTGAATGAATTTCCTGAAGTGTTTCCGGATGAGCTTCCGGGCATTCCGCCGGATAGGGAGATTGATTTTGGGATCGATGTATTGCCAGATACTCAGCCAATATCCATTCCACCATACAGGATGGCGCCAGCAGAGTTAAGGGAGTTAAAAGAGCAGCTGAGGGATTTATTAGAGAAAGGATTCATACGACCGAGTATGTCGCCGTGGGGTGCTCCGGTTCTCTTTGTCAGAAAGAAGGATGGGTCACTTCGAATGTGTATTGATTATCGGCAGCTCAACAAAGTCACCATCAAGAATAAATATCCTTTGCCTCGAGTGGATGATCTGTTTTACCAATTGCAGGGAGCGAAGTTCTTCTCAAAATTGATTTACGGTCCGGGTACCACCAGTTGAAGATCAGGGAGCAGGATATTCCTAAGACCGCCTTCAAAACTCGTTATGGTCACTTCGAGTTTTTGGTCATGTCTTTTGGGCTAACCAATGCCCCAGCAGAACTTTCATGGACCTTATGAATCGGGTTTTCAAGCCATTCCTAGACTCCTTTGTGATTGTATTCATTGACGACATCCTCATCTACTCTCGGAATAGGGAAGATCATGCCGTTCACCTCAGAGCAGCATTGCAGACCCTTCTTCAGCATCAATTGTATGCCAAGCTCTCAAAATGTGAGTATTGGTTGGAGTCCGTAGCCTTTCTAGGGCATGTTATTTCCAGTGAGGGAATTCAGGTGGATCCTTAAAAGATTGCGGCAGTGAAAGATTGGCCTAGACCCACGACCCCGACAGAGATTCGTAGCTTTTTGGGTTTAGCAGGGTACTATCGGAGGTTTGTAGAGGGGTTCTCGACCCTCGCTTCACCATTTACAAAACTGACGCAGAAGGCAGTTAAGTTCCAGTGGTCCGAAGCATGTGAGAAAAGTTTCCAAGAATTGAAGTCAAGATTGACCTCGGCACCAGTATTGGCCTTGCCAGAAGGCACAGAGGGATTTGTAGTCTATTTTGATGCCTCCAGAGTCGGTTTGGGATGTGTATTGATGCAGCGCGGAAAGGTCATAGCTTATGCTTCCAGGCAACTCAAGAGCCATGAGAAGAATTATCCGACGCATGATTTGGAGCTTGCAGCTGTTCTGTTTGCCTTGAAAATATGGCGACACTATCTTTATGGGGTACATGTAGATGTGTTTTCAGACCACAAGATCCTCCAGTATTTGTTCAAGCAGAAAGAGCTGAATCTGAGACAGCGGCGGTGGTTAGAATTGCTTAAAGACTATGATATGAACATATTATACCATCCAGGAAAGGCAAATGTGGTAGCCGACGCTCTTAGTCGAAAATCCATAGGTAGTTTGGCTCATTTGGGTGTGGATCAGAGACCCCTGGCTCGAGAGGTTTACCAATTAGCCAGTTTGGGGGTTCATATCTCGGCGTCAGACGAGGGGGATATCTTGGTGCATAATGGAGCAGAATCATCACTGGTCGCGGAAATCAAGGAAAAACACTTCATGGATCCGGCATTGGTTCGGGTAAAGGAAGCAATCATGAATAACAAGACCTCAGCATTTGTACTCAGCAGCGAAGATGGTGTATTGCGGTGTCAAGATTGGCTATGTGTTCCGGATGTGGACGAGCTTCGGGAGAGGGTAATGGCAGAGGCTCATATTTCCAGGTATTCGGTACACCCAGGTTCCACGAAAATGTATCATGACCTTAAGGAGATTTATTGGTGGAATGGTATAAAAAGGGATGTAGCAAGCTTTGTAGCTAAATGTTCGAACTGTCAACAAGTGAAGGCCAAGCATCAACGGCCCGGTGGATTAACGCAGCTTATAGAAATACCAAGGTGGAAATGGGAGATGATCAATATGGATTTCGTTGTAGGGTTACCTCGCACTCAGCGTAAGTTCGATTCAATATGGGTGATAGTAGATCGACTCACCAAATCAGCCCACTTCCTGCTTGTCAAGTCCACTGATACTGTGGAGCAATATGCAAAATTGTACATCAAGGAGATAGTAAGACTTCATGGCACTCCACTTTCTATTATCTCGGATCGCGGGGCTCGGTTCACAGCTAACTTTTGGAAGAAATTTCAGCAAGGTTTGGGAACTCAGGTGAATCTCAGCACAGCTTTCCATCCACAGACCGACGGTCAGGCCGAGCGGACCATCCAGACGCTTGAAGATATGTTGCGAGCTTGTGTCTTAGATTTTAAAGGTAATTGGGATGAACACTTGCCACTGATAGAATTTGCTTACAATAACAGCTATCATGCTAGCATTCAGATGGCCCCGTTTGAGGCATTTTACGGGAGGAGATGTAGGTCGCCAATCGGGTGGTTTGAGGTAGGTGAAGCGGAATTGTTAGGGCCAGATATGGTGTACGAAGCTATGGAAAAGGTCAAGGTTATTCAGGAGAGAATGAAAATAGCACAGAGTCATCAAAAATCCTATGCAGACGTTCTCCGAAGGGATTTGGAGTTTCAAGTCGATGATTGGGTGTTCTTGAGGGTATCTCCTATGAAGGGAGTCATGCGATTTGGAAAGAAAGGGAAATTGAGTCCTAGGTATGTCGGGCCATATCAAATCGTTCAAAGGATTGGTCAAGTTGCTTATAGGCTAGAGTTGCCTCCTGAGATGTCATCAGTGCACCCGGTATTCCATGTGTCCATGTTGAAGAAAGTGATTGGAGATCCATCCACCATCATGCCAGTCGAAGATATAGAGGTTAATGAAGATTTGTCATATGAAGAAGTTCCAGTTGCCATTCTTGATAGGAAAGTCCGTAAGTTGAGAAATAAGGAAGTTGCCTCTGTTAAAGTATTGTGGCGAAGTCAACAAGTTGAGGAGGTCACATGGGAAGCGGAAAAAGAGATGAAGGAAAAGTACCC
The DNA here is from genome assembly GCA_032618575.1 of Nicotiana noctiflora. Taxonomy (NCBI): domain Eukaryota; kingdom Viridiplantae; phylum Streptophyta; class Magnoliopsida; order Solanales; family Solanaceae; genus Nicotiana; species Nicotiana noctiflora. The sequence goes on along the minus strand of JASVEL010010861.1, from coordinate 142,277 downwards.
CCATTTGTTCGATCAAGCCTAGAAGAAATTAGGTGACCCTTCTACTCCTAGTAACTGCTATCTTGTCCAAGTTGTTTCCCTCTTACTATTAGTAAAGTCTCCTTCATTTTGTAATGAGTTAAATGTGTTGTTGCCTTGGGTCACTTGAACTTTTCTTGATAAATGAAATCCTTATAAATATTCGCGTGTTAAATAAACAACTAATAGTAAGTGTAGATTGGTAATGGTTTGTTGAGTGTACATGGTGTTAAATTGGTTGAATAAGGTAAGAATTCATTGAAGTGACTAGTTTATGTGCAATTGTAACAATGTGATAGAATATGTGCATCCGTTGAGGTAAGAAAGTGTATACCAGTTGTGAAAAGTGTTGTATTTGTGTATTGTTGTTTGGTAACGTGTTTCGGGGGCCCTCTGACAGGTGGATATGTCCATAATACAAAGGAAACTCTGGCGAAAGTTTTCTAAAATATAAGAGTTAGTCAAAATTTTGATGGTTTCATATCATGTCTTTCAAAACCAACTCATTTATTTCAAAATCCTCATTCGAGGACGAATGATCTTAAGGGGGGGGGGAGGATGTAAGGCCCCGTAAAATATTTGTGCATAAATAATAGTAGCTATAGTGTCATGGTCCGAATAATAGTGATTTAAGTTTCAAAAATGTAGAGAATTAATTTTTCCAAAAAGTGTCAATTTTGCGGTCAAGAATGCGACCGCAAATCTGCTATGCGGACCGCATTCTTACCGCAAAGCTTTCCAGAAAGTCTCCCAAAATCATGTTGAAAATGCGGTCGATATGCGATCGCATAATGAATCTGCGGTGCACTTTGCGACCGCGGATCAAGAATGCGGACCGCATATTGGTCGCATTCTGTAACAGAACTTGAGTCATTTTTAGGCCATTCTGCGGTCACTATGCGGACCGCATGTTGATTCTGCGGTCGCAAAGTGCACCGCAGATTTGCCCCGGCCCAGATTTTTGTAACATTTTTACCCGATTTCTTCTTTAATATAACACCTTTCACCCTCATTTTCTCATATCATCTTACCAAAATTAGAGAGAGAAGAGAGGGGTTTTAGAGAGAGAAGTTCTTCATCTTCAAGGATTATTCCAAACATCTAGTCCAAAGGATTCTAGGGCAAGGATTCAACTTCCCCAATCTTTTCAAGGTAAAAACCCTAACTATTTTCTTTGATTTTCAGTTTTAAATTGGGTAAAGAGAGGTTTGCATATAATAGCTTTTGAAAATAGAATTTTTACACTCATGCATGATTATTGAACTTGATTTCTAGTAAAAAGAAGTGAGTAGAAGTAAGAGTCTTCAAGAACAAGGTTGGCAAGAGTAGGATATCTTGGGTAAGCATAAAGTAGGAAGTTAACGGAAGAGAACTCGATACCAGGTATGTATGGCTAATTTTGATTCTTGTGAAATCGCCTATATGTGTGAAGTTTGTTTGGTTCGTGTTAAATTGACAGATTGTGTGAAATTCTTGATGTTGTTGTTGGATATTCAAAGTTTGTTGTTGAGCTATGAGTGATTTAAAATGAGAGTTTAATTTGGTAAAAGAATTGTGAATAATGGCTATAATGGCATATATGGTACTTTGTGGAAAAGAAACGAAACACTTGAGGATTGGTAAGTCATTGAACAATACGGTATGAATACTCTTGATTTTTGGAACATTTGTAACTTGGTTGTGATATTGGCTTGAGAAGTAATTGTGAACTTGAACCAACCTGTAAGTTGCTTATTTGAACTTGTTGAAATTGTGTAAAATGCCTTATCTGCTGTTTGTACTTGTTGTGTTTTAAAACTGTACGGTGGGATCGGGTTGCGCGCCGTAACATAAGGAAATAAGGTGTGGGTTGGCGTGATAAGGGTGGCTGAGGTAATAAGGGTTGTCAGGGGCAATAAGGATGGGAAGCGATCGAAATCGCTATTGAAAATTGATGCAAAATCAATGATGTGAAATTGTGAAAGGAGACAGCAGGAGAGTTTGCAACCTGAGGGGCACTGATTGCCCCTATGTTTGACTACTTGCAATTCATGTTGTTGATTGGTTGTTGTTCTATTTGTTGACCTTGAACGTGCTTATGTTGAGGCTTATCTGAAATGAGTAAAAGGTGGAAAACATGGTTAGGTGGCTTAATTAGTTTTGATGTAATTTAATGGCTTGAGTTTACTTGGGACAAAGTTTGTCCATACATGCCAGTACAATTCAAGTGTACTGACGTCCCTTTTACCGGGGACGCTACATTCGTGTTATGATTGTAGGTGGATCTGTAGCAGGCACTTCAGCACATCGGCAGTAGTATCCTTCATCCTCCACTGCCCGTTTTGGTGAGCCCCTTTCTTCCTCGGGGCCCTGTGTGGTTCACTCCACTTTCGTTTAGATTTCATTTTGGTTTGTAAGGTATAGCCGGAGCCTTGTTACCGGTAAGTATTGTATTTCCCCTTTTTGTATCCTAGAGGCTCCATACACATGTAAATTGTGGGACTCCAGTCTTATGTATATGTATTGTGTTATGTCGGGCGTTGTAAAAACTGCAAACTTATTAATGAATCACTCGTATGGTTTTATTTGTTTAATGTGAAATCATTCATGGTTAGTAAGATATTTGGTTAATGAGAAACAATCAACACGGGGGTAACGCGTGGGAATGAAAGGCACCCAGGTCCGCTTGACTGGGGCAACCCGGTCAGGCGCCGGTCATGTCCTCGATTTGGGGCGTGACACTATGTAACCGTTAGGAAAATTCCACTTCATTTCATTCCTTAAGATGTATCAGGATTTGAGACAGCACTATTGGTAGAGAAGGATGAAGAAGGATATTGTGAGTCATGTAGCACAGTGCCTCAACCGCCAACAGGTCAAGTACGAGCATCAGAAGCCCGGTGGCGTATTTCGGCGTATTGATATTCCCGAGTGGAAGTGGGAAAGGATCACTATGGACTTTGTTAGTGGACTCCCTCGGACAACGAGGAAGTTTGATTCAGTTTGGGTGGTGGTGGATAGGTTGACCAAGTCGGCTCACTTCATCCCAGTGTGTACTACTTATTCCTCAGAGCGGTTGGCAGAGATATTCATCCGTGAGATAGTGAGATTGCATGGAGTTCCCATTTCTATTATATCAGACAGATGTACCCAGTTCACTTCTCAGTTCTGGAGGACATTTCAGCGAAAGTTGGGTTCACAGGTAGAGTTGAGCACAGCATTTCATCCACAGACGGATGGGCAGTCTGAGCGTACTATTCAGATATTGGAGGACATGTTGCGTGCTTGTGTCATTGATTTCGGTGGTTCATGGGCTGATTAATTGCCTCTTGCGGAGTTTGCTTATAATAATAACTATCAGTCCAGCATTCAGATGGCACCGTATGAAGCTTTATATGGGAGGCGGTGTAGGTCTCCAGTCGGTTGGTTCGAGCCCGATGAGGCTAGGTTGTTGGGGACAGAGTTAGTCCAAGATGCCTTAGACAAGGTGAAGGTGATTCAGGAGAGACTTCGCACAGCTCAGTCGCGTCAGAAGAGTAATGCGGACCGGAAGGTCCGAGATGTGTCTTATTCAGTATGTGAGAAAGTGTTGCTGAAGGTTTCGCCTATGAAGGGTGTTATGAGGTTTGGGAAGAAAGGAAAGTTGAGCCCAAGGTTTATTGGACCTTTTGAGGTGCTTAGGAAAGTTGGGGAGGTGGCCTATATGCTTGCTTTGCCATCCAATTTGTCAGGAGTTCACCCGGTGTTCCATGTATCTATGCTCCGGAAGTATGTCGGAGACCCGTCTCATGTGTTGGACTTCAGCACGATACAACTAGACGAGGATTTGACTTATGATGTGGAACCAGTAGCCATTTTGGGTCGACGGGTTCGTAAGCTGAGAACCAAGGACATAGCTTCAGTGAAAGTGTAGTGGAGAGGTCGTCCAGTGGAGGAAGCAACTTGGGAGACCGAGCAGGAGATGCGAAGCAGATATCCACACTTGTTTGATGCTCCAGGTATGTTTCTTAACCCGCTCCCGGACGAGCGTTTGTTTAAGTTGGGGAGAATGTAACGACCCGGCCCGTCATTACGGGAATTACCACCCCGTTACCTTGCATTTACATATCTTATGCTTTTATATCAGTATTAGAGTATATCGGGTGAGTTAGGAGTGATTTGGGTTAAAAATGAAACAAATAGCATGTTTGAAGGAAGCTTGAATATGGAAAGTCAACCAAGAGTTGACTATTGAGTTAGAGTGCTCGGAACCGGATTCTGATGATTCGACTAGTTCCGGGGGATCATTTATGACTTAGGAGAACAATCGGAATTGAATTCGGAGGTCCGGTGTAGTTTTAGGCTTGAATTGGCGAAGGTTGATTTTTGGCGAAAACCGGATGGTAGGTGATATTTTGATTCGGGGGTCGGAATGGAATTCCGACAATTTTTGTAGCTTCATTAAGTGATTTTGGACATGTTTGCAAATTTTCAGGTCATTCGGACATCGTTTGATCGGGTTTTGGATTGAATGTTAGTTTTGAAAGTTTTGAAGAAACTTAGGCTTGAATTCGTGTGTAAATGGTGATTTTGATGTTTAGTATGGTGTTTTTATGATTGGAACAAGTTCGTATCGTGTTTTGGAGTATGTTGGTGGTTTTCGTTGGAGTCCCGGGGGTCTCGGGATGAATCCGGGGGTCCAAACGAACCATTCTTGGCCAAAGAAAAGAGGTGGTTTGCTGTCATAAGTGCATCAGAAATCTACTCTCTGCGATCGCGATGGTGAGTATGCGATCGCGTAGAGTAATGGTGAGGGGGGAGAATTTTACCCTTCGCGATCGCAGAGCAAGGGACGCGATCGCATAAGGTCAAGAGCGGAAGCAACGCGATCGCAGGGGGCACGGACGCGATCGCGTAGAGTCATCAGTTGCCCATCGCGATCGCATGAGGGTCTACGCGATCGCGTAGAAGAGAAATGGGGTCCAGGGAATTTGTGCTATGCGATCGCAGGAAGAGAGACGCGATCGCGTGAGTCCGGATTTTTGAACATCGCGATCGCGTGAAGCGAGTCGCGATCGCATAGAGCAAACTGCTCTGGCAGTGAATTAAATCACAGAACAGAGGGGTTACGGGTTCATTAACCCAAAACACAAATTTGAGCCCTAGAGAGAAGAAAACTCGAGGAAATCACCGGGAAATCATCGGGTATTCATCGGAGGTAAGATTCTTGACTCAAAAACATCATTTTATGGTAGAATTAACATCAATCTTCATGAAATTGGGTAGAATTTTGAAGAAAAGTGGCTTATATATTGAAAACGGGATCTTTGGATTTGGAAGGCCATTTGAACTCCGATTTCGAGAAATTTTATATGCACGGACTCATGGCGAGACGAGGGTCGCGTTGGTACTAATTTCGGAATTTTCCGAGCAGTGGGCCCGGGGTCGGGTTTTACCAACTTGGTGTATTTATGCGAATTTCATATAAATTGAAATGGGTTATGATTCTTTGACCCGTATTTGATATAATTATTGTGGTTTGACTAGATTCTACGCACGAGGGAGCTAAATTCAAAGGAAAAGGCATCGCGGACGAGTCTATGACCGGCAAGAGGTGAGTAGTTTGTGTATATGGTAGCCTGAGGGTTCGAAACCCCGGCTTAGCACATTGTAACGCTAGTAGGGCGTGGCTCGCACACCGTGGCAGGTGCGGAATTGATTATGACTGGGGATTGAGACTTGGTCCATCTCGGAAATGAATAATATGATATTAGTGTTGGAAATACACTGTATTTGAATTATTTGTGGGCTGTAAACCTTATTTGGGGCCTTGTGCCGACTTGTAGTGTCCTTAGAGGACAATATTTATGTGATAGCTATATTTGCTTAAATCACTGATCTCAGTCCTGGAAATTGAAATCACCTTTTGAAATGCCAAGTCACTAGCTTTTGCAAATTTAATAAAGTTAAAGTATTTTTCATAAATTATGAACTGAAAACTGGAATTAAGATAAATGAACTATTTTGTGACTTATCTGATTTATGTGGACTAAGGATGGATCGGGCTGCACGCCGCAGTGGTTGATATGAGGATCGGGCTGCACGCCGCATCGGTATTGCGCTTGGGCTGTAGGAGACCCTCCGGAGTCTGTAAACACCCCTAGTGAGCGCCGTCGACGTTAAATTGGATCGGGCTACACGCCGTAGCAGTTTACGTGCATTGCATTGCATCTTTATTTGTTGAATTACTCTGTGGTAGCTGAATTGTACTGTTGATGCTAGTTCGTAGGAGATTCGGACTGTAGTGTAGCTTCATATTATGGTATTTTGTGGATTTCTTACTTTCAGCTACTTTTATATATTTATTACTCACTGAGTACTTAGTACTCACCCCTACTCCCTGCACCTTTTGTGTGCAGACTCAGGTACTCAGGAGCAGTAGACAGGCATTTCCAGCGTTTGCAGTGTCATATCGAGTTGCTGAGGTAGCTGCCTACGTTCGTAGAACCTAGCTTCTCCTCTCCTTTCCAGTTGTTATTTGTATTTGTATTCGGACTTGAGTATTTCTATATAGTACTCTCTATTCCTGTTGGGTTTTGTTAGAGGCTCTAGACTTATGACTCCGGATCTTTGGGAGTGTCAGTATCTTGTTCATTATTATTATTGGAGTTCTTTAACTCATATATTCTTATTGGGATGTCCATTTGGGACTGATATTCAATGTGTTAAGAAATTGTTGGTCTGCCTGGCCTAGCTTAAATGTTGGGCGCCATCACGACCGGATTTGGATCGTGACAGAGGCCATGAACATCTTCATCTCAGGTATATTGACTTGTCTGTATGGTCAGAATTAAAATTCAGGAAGTTTGGAGTCAAATCTAAATGGAAATTCTCATTTTGAAAGCTTAAAGTTGAAGAAATAAACTAGGATTGGAATTTTGAGTAAACGACCTCGGATTTGGGATCTAAAAGTTCCAGCATGCTCGTATGATGATTTTGAACTAGGGCCTATGTTCGGATTTGGTTTTTGATAACTCGTGAGCATTTCAGCTTATATGGTGGAAGTTAGTATTTTAGAAAAATTTCATAAATTTGGGTTGGAAGGCATTTTAGAGTTATAGATGTCAAATGGGATTCCGAGTCTGGGAATAGATCCGTATGGTGATTTTGGAGTTGGGAAAGCGATCGGAAGTGAATTCGGATGTCCGGAGGTCATTTTGAAGTCATTTGGCTAAATATAGGAATTTGAAGGTTTATGAAAAAATTCGACCGTAAGTGAAAATTTTGATATCGGGGTCAGAAATGCGATTCCGAAAGTTGGTACAAGTCCGTAATGTCGAATGTGACTTGTGTGCAAACTTTGAGTCAATTCGGATCGATTTTGGTAGGAAAAGGGACAATTAATCTCTTTAAGGAAAGCTTAAGTTGGAAAAGTCAACCCAACATTGACTTATGAGTTAGACGGCTCGGAACTGAATTCCGATGATTCGGTTAGTTTTGGGGGATGATTTAAGACTTATAAGCGCAATTGGAAGTAATTTTGGAGGTCCGGTGAAGAAGTTAGCCTATTTTGGCGAAGTTGGAATTTTGGCGGAATCCGATCGATGGGTGATATTTTGATCCGGGAGTTGGAATGGAATTCCGACAGTTGTAGTAGCTTCGTTAGGTGAGTTTGGATATGTCTGCAAATTTTCAGGTCATTCGGATATCGTTTGGTCGGGTTTTTGATCGAAAGTGTATTTTCGGAAGTTTTTGATACTTAGGCCTTGATTTGATGAAAATTGATGATTTTGATGTTATTTCGGCGATTTGATCACTCGAGCGAGTTCGTGTGATGTTTTAGAGTCAATGTGCATATTTGGTTTGGAGCCCCGAGGGCTCGGGAGTGTTTCGGAGGTGTCTCGAAATAATTTCGGACTTAGAAAATGGGCAGAAAATGCAGAAAAATCTGCTGTGAACAGTGTCCATGAACAGTGCCCATGAACAGTGTCCGTGAACAGTAACCGTGAATAGTGCCGGACAGAATATATTTGAGGTCCGAAAATATATTGCCATTTTTGACGATTTGGAGCTCGGATAGGGCGATTTTTCGTGGGATTTTTGGAGAGAACAACGGGGTAAGTGTTCTTAACTCAATTTTGGTGGTATAACTCGAATCTATTGCAAGTTTTAGTGTTTAATTTGAGAATTTTTGTTGAAAAGGGTAGAAAACCCTCTTGGATAGAAATAGTGATTTAAAGGGACAAATGAACTCCAATTTTTGTGAATTTGGTATGTACGGACTCGTGGCGAGACAAAGATTCCGGAAATATAAATTTTGAAATTTTTTGAGATGTGGGCCCGGGGCTCGGGTTTTGCCAATTTCGTGATTTTTGATATTTTTCGAGTTCTTTCGATTGGGTTATGTTCCATTAGCCTATTTTGATATATTGGTACTGATTTTGGCTAGTTTTGACGTGCGTGGATGCCGGTTCGAGGAGATAAGGCATCGCGGGCATGAAGCTTCTACCGGTTCGAGGTGAGTGGTAGTAGTATACCATATACTGAGGGTTTGAAACCCCGTACTAGCACTTCACCGTGCTATATTGAGATGAGACATGCGTTCTCTGACGGGCATAGTGACATTGTGATTGAGGGTTCGGACTTGGTCCTTCCCGGCTAATAGAATACTGTGTTGTATGACTGTTAATGAGATTATAATTGTACAATTGGGCTAATAGCCATGTTTGGGGCCTTGTGCCGATCTGTAGAGCATTAGGGAACCTATAGAGCTAGGTGACCCTTATATCGTGTTGGAAACATACACTCAGCCGTAGCTCTAGCTGTATAGCATAATATGAGCCCGTACTAGATGTGTACATTGAGAGCGATTATCTAGGGTGGAATTCCCTGTTCTAGCTGAGTGGGCCTGAAAGGCCAAGTCTATATTGACTGAGACAGGGTCAAGGACCCACTGTGATATATTATATTGGGCCTGAGAGGCCAAGTATATACTGACTGGAATAGGGTCGAGGACCCATTATGATGTATTATATATATATACCTATATTGGACCGGGCTGCACGCCGCAGCAGTATATATATTGGATCGGACTGCACGCTGCAGTAATATACATGTAATATACATGTGGGACGGACTGCACGTTGCAGTATTATTGCGCTTGGGCTGTAGGAGCCCCTTCGGAGTGTGAGTCTGCACACATTCTCAGTGAGCGCTGTATATATTATGGGATCGGCCTGCGCGCCACAGCAGTATAAATATATATACATATATATATTGGATCGGACTGCACGCCGCAATAATACATGTATGGATCGGGCTGCACGCCGCAACATCATAACGCTTGGGCCTAGGGAGCCCCTCCGAAGACTGTATACACCCCTAGTGAGCACCGTCGACGTTAGATGGAGCGGGCTGCGCGCCGCAGCGGTATATGTATTGGAGTGGGCTGCGCTCCGCAACGGTATATGTATTGGAGCGGGCTGCGCGCCGCAGCATTATACTTATTCATATTCATATATATATACTGAAATATTTATATGTTATAGACAGATGTATATGCCTCCATATATTGAGATGGTTGTATACCGTAGTGGTACGAGCGATGATGTGGTCAGGTGTGGGACCTAGATGAGATAGATGTGGACTGGAGATCAGAGTACTCATTATAGTGATGACTAACCTGTGGGGGTTGCCTTAGAAATGTTTAGTGATAGTACAGGAGTTCTTATTTTCAGTTATTGTTTATTATTATTACTCACTAAGTTGAAATATACTCACCCCACTCCCCTGCACTTTTTGTGCAGATATACAGGTTCAGGAGGGCAGGTTGAGCTACCGCAACTGCTTTATTATCCTCATTCTGTGGAGACTTCGAGGTAGCTGCCAACGTCCGCAGTACCTGACCTCTTTCTTTTTATCATTTTGTTGTCTCCATTCTGGTTAGACTTGATTTTATAGTAGATCTCATTTGTAGAGGCTCGGACTTGTGACGCCACGATTTGGTTGGGACTGTGTTCTTGTATTTCAGTTCTACACTTCTTGATTTGTTATGAAAATAGGCTAATCACGCCGATTAATTATTATTAATTATACTTGGCTGGTTTAATTGGATAAGATGTTCGGGCTTGCCTAGCAATGTGTTGGGCGCCATCACGACCGGGGTTTGGGGTCGTGACATTTTTACTAGGTTGGCATTTGTTTTTGGTTGTGTTATTAGCCTATTGTATCCTTGTAGCTTTTGGGTTATGAAGTCTTGGGTTGGTTCTCTGGTAGTTTTCGATCTTGGATTGAGGTTTAGATATGTCTGTATTTTGTTAATATTTTCTATATATGATCTGGTTATATGATTGTAAGCCTTCTTTTCTTAGTTTAGGCTTTCTAAATATGATGTCATTTGTGGAGGTACGAATAATGGGTCTTTTGGTATTTTGGGTATGTATGGTTTGTCAAATATTTTGTTCATGTTCGTATTTCTAACTCCTTTCTTTGTAGATGAACTTCCTGTAGCTGTAACTGAACAAACGTTATGGGTTTTTAGGTGTTTCCCAACGTCACCTTGTAGCTCTGGAATTTTATAGTCTTCCGATTGACTTATATCCGCATCTTTAGAGTCATGCTGCCGACTTAGATTTTTGGCATCTTCTAGCTTTTGTATTCTCGTTCCCATATTATCCATTTGAGAGGATAATTTCTCAAGGATTGAGATCATATCTTTTGTTGTATCTATTTCTTCAGTTTGTGTAGCTTTGTCTTGATAGGTAGTCTGCAATCATATTTTTGTTAGTACTAATTACTTCAATTGTAAATGTAAAATTCAGTATATTCAACACTAGTCTCCGTATTTCCTTTGTTGTAACTGAATCTTGTATCTTCCTAGTTAGTCACCATTTTACTTGTGTATTATCCGTTCTTATAATAAACTTATTATATACAATATATGGTTCAAATGCCAGTAAACATTTATATACTGCATATAATTCTTTTCTATTGATTTCCCATTTTATCTCCGGGTTTGTGAATGTTCCTGAATAATACCTACAATGATGTTCTATTTTTTCTTTATCATACCTGTATTTTAATACTCCTCCATAGCTTTTTTAACTTGCGTCTGATTCTACTATATATGTGAATTTTTTATTTTCATCTGGGAAGTATAGTTTTGGCAGATTTTTACATATTTGTTTAACTTTTCTTACTTGTTTTTTATCTTCTTCACTAAAGTGATACTCTATATCCTTTTTTAGATTTTTCTGCAATGGTTTTAAAGTTTCTGCTAATTTTGGTATGTATTCTCTTACTTGGTTTACTAATCCTAAAAAGGATTGTAGTTTCTTTTTTGTATCTAATTGTTCATTTGAATTTACTATCTTTTGTACGATATGAGGTTGCATTTTAATTCCGCTTTTATCTATTTCTATTCCTAGAAATTCTATTTGATTTTTCATTATTTCTGCCTTTTTTCTACTGAGGCTTATTCCTGATATTTCTATAATATGTATAAATTTTTCTAATAATTTTATGTGCTCATCTTGTGTTTTTGAATATAATAATATTTCATCAATGTATATTATGCAATTTTCTAGTTGTTTGAAATAGTTATCCATAAAATGTTGATATCTACCTGGTGCATTTTTATATCCAAATGGTAATACGTTCCATTCATAAAATCCTTGGGGTACTGTAAATGCTGTAAGTTTTTTGGATTCTTCTTCTAACTTTAAGTGGTAAAATCCTGATTTACAGTCTGTAACGACCCGGCCCAACATCGTAGATATTGTCCGCTTTAGGCCACGCCCGCACGGATTTGGTCCTCCTCCAGCCCAAGACCGGGGAAAACGCGTCTACCAATGTTGTCCAAAGCCTCTACTTAACTAGCCCAGGACTCCCTCTCAATTCCGATGTGGGATATTTGGAGAACTACAGTGCCTGTTCCAGGAACCACTATACTCCGCCCACCAACAAGGATTCAACGTCCTCGTTGAGGGTACCCAACGCATCGTACTTAGAGAGTCGGCTTTGATACCAACTTGTCACGACCCAAACCCTGGTCATGATGGCGCCCAACACAATGCTAGGAAAGCCCGACAATATTATCCCTAAAACCAGCCAGTTATTAATCAAGTTAAACTTAAACAGTAAATATTTATATCTGGTGATAAGCGAAATGTAAAACATACAAAATACGGTCCCAACCATATCGTGGTGTCACGAGACCGAGCCTCTACAGAATAGCATCCTAATACAAACAAGTCTAGGCAAATAGGAAATCAACAAGATGATAATGAAGGATAAAACAGGCTCTGCGGACGCTGGCAGCTACCTCGTAGTCTCCGCAAGAAGTAGATGTGTGCAAGCAGCAACAATAACTCAACCGCTCTCGGTTCACTATTATTATTTGGTTCATTTATTTCTTCTGTTCTAATTATTTCTAACTTTTCTTCTTTTCCTTCTTGTAATTGTTCTTTGAATCTATTTATCTCAAGTTGTAATTTATTTTCTTGTTCTTTTTCTTTTGGTCTGGTTGCATATAGTTCTTTTAACATGTTTAATTCTTTTTCTAATTCTATTATTTTAGCATTTTTTGTTTCTTCTATCTGTTTTATTTCTCTTTTTGATTGTTGTTTAATTTTTTTTTATCTCATATTTTCGATCTATTTCCTCATGTTCTCTTGTTATTCTTACTAAAGCAGTTAATCTATCTTCTAGTTTTAGTGATTTTTTTTCTAACATTAGATATAAGTTGTCTCCTATTTTCTTATATTTTCTTCCTATATTAGAAAATACAATTTTTATTTTTAGTCCTTCTGGGTTTTCATATGTTTTTTCGTCCACTGCAAATTCCTCTGTCACGACCCTAGTTCACCAATCGTGAACATGTCGTGATGGCACCCAGTCCCCGCGACTAGGTAAGCCTAACACGTTGCGGAATATACAAGCTATGAACACTTAAATAAGAAACAACGGAAAGATGGCATAAAAAGATATGTATCCGTGCCGCTTGGCACATACATCCGTCAACACAATGAATAAAACGCTACCAAGATCCGGAATCCCACAGAAACACAGACTAAAAGAGAATATACAATTGTGGCTCTATGTGTAAAGAGTATCTAACAATGAATGAAGGAAAAATGTCAACTAGTACTATTAGAATAGAAGGAAAGCCTCCGGATTCGCGGACGTAGCAAATCATACCTCGAGGTCTCCCAGAAAGCTGCGGAATCACCTAGCACGAGCCCGCTCTGATGTACCTGGATCTGCACAACAAAAGTGTGCAGAAGAGTAGCATGAGTACACCACGGCGGTACTCAGTAAGTGCCAAGCCTAACCTCGATGGAGTAGTGACGAGGAAGGTCGGGCCCTACTGAGAACAATAAACATATGATGATAACAAAATAAACAGTTAAACATATAACAGCAAAATTTCCAAAATAACAACATTAAGATGATTACTGCAACCGTCTACAATCAAGCTAACAACAAGTAACCAACTCAATAAAACAAGTCCAGGACCTGTGGGAATTGAACTCACATTTCCATTGATAGTACCCACGGGTCTCCGGGAATCGAACCCGTAGCCCAAGTCTCAGTAAATCTCAGGATCTCCGGGAATCGAACCCGCAGTCCACATCTCAATAAATCTCAGGATCTCCGGGAATCGAACCCACAGTCCACATCTCAATAAATCTTAGGATCTTCGGGAATCGAACCCGCAGTCCACATTTCAATAAATCTCAGGATCTCCGGGAATCGAACCCGCAGTCCACATTTCAATAAATCTCGGGATCTCCGGGAATCGAACCCGCAGTCCACATTTCAATAAATCTCAGGATCTCCGGGAATCGAACCCGCAGTCCACATTTCAATAAATCTCAGGATCTCCGGGAATCGAACCCGCAGTCCACAACAGTATCACTCCGGGTCTCTAGGAATCGAACCCACAGCCCTGGGATCTCCGGGAATTGAACCCGCAGTCCACAAACATAACAAATAATGGAATACACAGGGAGAATATAATATGCTTAACTATAACTTCACCGATAAGTAGTGCCAACAATTAGCAAGAAGCTCAAGTAAGACAATTAGGCAACTAGACAGTTAAATACTACCTATTCATGCTTTTCTAACTACCACCGGGTAAGAATGTCGAATTAACAGCTAAAAACCGAAATATCACTCTTCGAACATTTTTAATAAAGTATGTGTTCAACAACCAGCGCATGTACACGCCCGTCACCTCGCGTACAAGGCATTTAAACTAACACATAATATCCTAGGGGTGAAAGTTCCCCCACACGAGGTTAGACCAGCCACTTACCTCAGTTCCGATACAAAATCGCTAAGAAATAACTCTTTTGCTGCGATTGTCGGCCTCCACATGTGTAGTATCTGATAAAAAATCAATAGAATCACATCAAAATAGGCCAACTGGGCATTACCCAATCAAAATAACTCAAAATACACCAAAACCCACAAGTTGCCAAAACCCGACTTCCGGTACGCTTATCGAAAAATCACGAAAATTATATATTCGGGTTCCTTATCTCAATACGAGTCCGTGCATATAAAATTTATCAAAATCGGACTCCGTTTGCCCATTCAAATCAAAGGTTTTCTAAAATTTAGGCTTAGGGCTCAAACCCACCTTTAATCTTCCATTTTTAGTGAAATAATCACGGATTTCATGATAAACCAACGAATTAAGGTCAAGAAACTTACCGGTGATTTCCCGATGATATCCCAGCGTTTCCCCTTCGAAATCCTCTCTTGGAGCTCAAAAATGGCATTTTTTGCTTATGGGGTCGGGGCTGAAATGTTCTGGACTTAATGTCACTGCCAGACATATTTACTCTATGTGATCGCATGAATACTGTTGCGATCGCATAGAACAAATTTTGACCCTCGCCAAACTACTCTATGCGATCGCATAGTCCTCAATGCGATCGCATAGTCCTCAATGCGATCGCAATGCTCACCAAAATATACCTATGCGATCGCATACCCTGCTCCGCGATCGCATAGGACAAAAGCTGGACCTAGGACCCCTCTTCTCTATACACTATGCGATCGCATGGGACTATACGCGATCGCAGAGCACAACCTTCCAAAACTATGCGATCGCATATCCATGCCCGCGATCGCATAGAACAAAATGCTCGGCCTCTTTGAAACCTTCTATGCGATCGCATTAGCCCATTGCGATCGCATTAGCCCATTGCGATCGCATAGAGCATTCGTCTGCAGCACACACCAGTAGTTAACAGCATTTCCAAAATGCATGAATTAGCCCGATTGGACCCCCGGATTCGTCCCGAGACCACCGGGACCCCAACGAAAACCACCAACCTACTTCAAAACATGATACGAACTTATCCCAATCATAAAAACTCGTCTAACAACATCAAAACCCATAATTCACATCGAATTCAAGCCTAAATTTCTTAAAACCTTCCGAATTGCACATTCGATCTAAAACCCGACCAAACGACGTCCGAATGACCTGAAAATTTGCGGACATATCCAAAATCACATAACGAAGCTACAAAAATTGTCGGAATTCCATTCCGACCCCCGGATCAAAATCGCACCTATCGTTCGGATTTACCAAAATTTCAACCTTCGGCATTTCAAGCCTAATTGAGCTACGGACCTCCAAAATACATTCCGAACGCGCTCCCAACCCCGAAATCACCTAACGGAGCTAATGGAACTATCGGATTTCCGTTCCGAGGTCGTCTTAACACTGTTCCGGCTACGGACCATTTTCTAACTTTAAAGTTCTCATTTAGGGACTAAGTGTCCCAAAATACTCCAAATTTCAGAATCGACTCTCCCGGCAAACCACAATAGCAGAAATGAACTTAGGAGAACAGTTAAATTGGGGATTGGGGCGTAATTTTTCTAAAATGACCGGCCGGGTCGTTACATCCTCTTTATTCATTTTTTAAGTTGTATTATTAGTTTCTATTCTAATTCTGAGATTATATCTATAAGTTTTTCTAATCTATCATTATTATTTTTAGAGATTTTTAAGTAATTAAATTCACAATATAAACCATATAATTCATTTTTAATTCTATCTGCTTCTTTTAATCTGTCTTGTTTATTACTAATATTATAACTACTATTTATTACTACTATTTTTAGTACTAGCTCTGATACCAAATTGGTAGTCTACAATCATATTTTTGCTAGTACTAAAAATAGTAGTTATAATATTAGTAATAAACAAGACAAATTAAAAGAAGCATATAGAATTAAAAATGAATTATATGGTTTATATTGTGAATTTAATTACATAAAAATCTCTAAAAATAATAATGATAGATTAGAACAACTTATAGATATAATCTCAGAATTAGAATGGAAACTAATAATACAACTTAAAAAAATGAATAAAGAGGAATTTGCAGTAGACGAAAAAACATATGAAAACCCAGAATGACTAAAAATAAAAATTGTATTTTCTAATTAGGAAGAAAATATAAGAAAATAGGAGACAACTTATATCTAATGTTAGAAAAAGAATCACTAAAATTAGAAGATAGCTTAACTGCTTTAGTAAGAATAACAAGAGAAAATGAGGAAATAGATCGAAAATATGAGATAGAAAAAATTAAACAACAATCAAAAAGAGAAATAAAACAGATAGAAGAAACAAAAAATACTAAAATAATAGAATTAGAAAAAGAATTAAACATGTTAAAAGAACTATATGCAACTAGACAAAAAGAAAAAGAACAAGAAAATAAATTACAACTTGAGATAAATAGATTCAAAGAACAATTACAAGAAGGAAAAGAAGAAAAGTTAGAAATAATTAGAACAGAAGTAATAAATGAACCAAATAATAATAGTGATTTAGAAAATTATTCAGAAACAAGCGAAACATATACGGAACTCTTAGAAAATATAGCACAAGTCGAACAAAACGAAGAAGGTAGAAATGATCGTATAGAAATAAATGCTATAATAGATGAAAAACCTAGTACATTAGGAACAAAAGATATACAATTAGAGCAAAAAAGTCATATAAATTATGAAAATAATTATAAGAAGACATATAGAAATGATAGAGAACCAAGATATACGAAGTGGATTCCAACACAAATACTAACGACAATACAACATAATTTCTTAGATCTAGACTATGTAAAAGATATAAATAAGACAATCCAGTTATGGGTAGGATTGTCACGACCCTAGTTCACCAATCGTGAACATGTCATGACGGCACCCAGTCCCCACGACTAGGTAAGCCTAACACGTTGCAGAATATACCAGTTTATGAACATTAAATAATAAATAGCGAAAAAATAATATAAAAAGGAAATGTAATCTGTGCCGCTTGGCACATACACCCGTCAAACACACTCTATAAAACACCACCAAGACCCGGAATCCCACGGGCAACACAGACTAAAAGAGAGTATACAACCGTGGCTCTATGTGTAAAGAGTATCTAACAACGAAATGAAGGAAAACATCTACTAATACTACCAGAATAGAAGGAGGGCCTCCGGATCCGCGGACGTAGCAGATCATACCTCGAGGTCTCCCAAAGTGCTGCTGAATTACCTAGTATGAGCTTGTCCTGATGTACCTGGATCTGCACAACAAAAGTGTGCAGAAGAGTAGCATGAGTACACCACGACGGTACTCAATAAGTGCCAAGCCTAACCTCGATGGAGTAGTGACGAGGAAGGTCAGGGCCCTACTGAGAGAAAACAATTACAAAAATGATAATAACAATAATAAGCAGTTTAACGATAATAATTCCGAAATAACAACAATAAAATGATTACTGCAACCGTCTACAATTAAACTAACAACAAGTAAAAGCTCAATTAACAAGTCCAGGACCTGTGGAAATTGAACCCACAATCCCATTAACAGTACCCCTGGGTCTCCGGGAATCGAACCCGCAGCCCATGTCTCAATAATATCTCAATAACTCAGGATCTCCGGGAATCGAACCCGCAGTCCCTACAAATAACTCAGGATCTCGGGAATCGAACCCGCAGTCCCTACAAATAACTCAGGATCTCGGGAATCGAACCCGCAGTCCTTACAAATAACTCAGGATCTCTGGAATCGAACCCGTAGTCCCTACAAATGACTCAGGATCTCGGGAATCGAACCCGCAATCCCTACAAATAACTCAGGATCTCGGGAATCGAATTCGCAGATACAAAACCGGACTTTCGGTACGCTTCTCGAAAAATTACGAAAGTTACATTTTCGGATTCCTTATCTCAACACGAGTCTAACCATACCAAGAACACCCAAATCAGACCACAAATGGCCCATAAAATCCTTGATTCTATCCAAGTGGGTGTTCTACCCTTTTTAACAAAAATTCTCAAATTAAAGACTAAAACTTGCAATAGATTCGAGTTATACAACCAAAATTGAGTTAAGAGTACTTACCCTTTTGATTTCTCCAAAAATCTGCAGAAATATCGCCTTAGCCGAGCTCCAAATCGTCAAAAATGGCAAATGGGACGAAGTTTGAACTTTATTCTGTTGCCCAGGTATTTGTACTTCGCGTTCGCGGTCCTTCTCTCGCGTTCGCGAAGAACAAACTCCCAAAAATATATTTTTCCAACTTTGCTCGGACAGCCTCTATTGCAATGGTCATAACATTTTACACACAACTATAAATGACTATTATAATATGTTTCGGAAACGTAGATTCAAAGATCTACAACTTTCGTTTTTGAATCACCTCAAAATTCCTTGTAGATAAAAAGATATGAGCTTCCGAAGTAGGACCTGTGCGACAGAAAATCCTTCTTCGCGAACGCGAGGCACTGTTCGCGAACGCGAAGAACAAAGTCTCTGATGGAAAATCCTTCTTTGCGAACACGATACCTTCATCGCGAACGCGAAGAACAAAGTCTTTGAGGCCAAATTCTTCTTCACGAACGCGATAGGACCCTCGCGAACGCGAAGAACAATACCAGATACCAGAACAGCAGTCCAAAAACTTCCAAAAATGACCCGTTGGGCATCCGAAATCATCCCGAGGCCCCCGGGACCCCAGCGAAAACCACCAACATACTCCAAAACATGATACGAACTTGTTCCAATCATAAAAACACCATCCTAAATATCAAAATCACCAATTACACATGGATTCAAGCCTAAGTTTCTTCAAAACTTCCGAAACTAACATTCGATCCAAAACCCGATCAAACGACGTCCAAATGACCTGAAAATTTGCGGACATATCCAAAATCATATAACAAACCTACAGAAATTGTCGGAATTCCATTCCGACCCCCAGATCAAAATCTCACCTATCGTTCGGATTCGCCAGAATTTCAAACTTCGGCATTTCAAGCCTAATTGAGCTACGGACCTCCAAAATACATTCCGAACGCGCTCCCAACCCCAAAATCACCTTACGGAGCTAATGGAACCATCGGATTTCCGTTCCAAGGTCGTCTTAACACTGTTCCGGCGACGGGCCATTTTTCAATTATAAGGCTTCTATTTAGGGACTAAGTGTCCCAAAATGCTCCAAATTTCAGAACCGACTCTCCCGGCAAATCACCATAGCAGGAATGAACTTAGGGGAACAGTTAAATTGGGGATTGGGGCGAAATTTTCTAAAACGACCGGTCGGGTCGTTACATCTTCCCACACTTAAAAGATTCGTTCGTCCTCGAACGAGCATAGAAAACATACTTGGAGTGGTGAAGAGATGAGGGTATTGGTTGCGCATATCCTGCTCGGTCTCCCAAGTCGCCTCCTCGACCGGCTGACCCTGTCAGTGAACCTTTTCCTGAAACGACATTCTTTGACCTTAGGTTCCCGACTTGCCTGTCTAGAATGGCCACTGGCCCCTCAACGTAAGACAGATCCTCGTCTAGCTAAATAGAAGTGAAATCCAACACACGCGACGGGTCACAATGGTATCTCCGGAGCATAGAGACATAAAACACGGGATGGACCCCGGCTAGGCTGGGAGGTAAGGCCAACTCATAAGCAAACTCCCCAACACGCCTCAAAATCTCAAAAGGGCCAATAAATCTAGGACTCGGCTGAGCACATTGGCCTGATATAATCTGAAGATATTCCCTTTTGTTCAAACAATTAAGTTTTAGAGCCTAATTCCAACATCCGAAATTCTATGTCAGGCTTATTTTCATCAAGAGATCACTCGATATTCCTCAAACGCCGTCCTCAAACATGACTGCATAACCTTGCTGGATTCTTACCTTGCAACTCAAAATCCACATGACCACAATAATATTTTATGACCAAATTAGTCAAAATTCAACGAATCAGATGCTCCCATTGCACCTCATGATCTACATAGGCCTCGTTCTAACTTTTACAATACTGACACTACAGAAGAAATGTGCCGATATCCATAACCAACTACTGAACCAACAATTCATTGGGTCTATACTCCTGACAAGATTCATTACCTTGTCCTAAACCAGAGGATGATTATTTCCTCTATAATATACTTCATATAATCAGTTTGCACCGACCCCAAATCACATAATCTCATCTCACCCAGTACGAACTGCTCAGGCGATAAGCCACATTAGACATAATTAAAAGTCCCACAAGATTACTCAATGTGCTAGTAATCCACTAATTCGTACGTGATAGGAAGGCGAACACTAGAGAGAACTATTCAAATCTCACACTAACATGGACTTCCTCAGAATAATAGGAAACAGAACACATAAGAGCATTTATGGACACTGAAATAAACATCACACTGTTGCGGCGTGCAACCCGTCCCAACAATATACCTATGGCAGCGTGCCACCCGATCCCAACAATATAACCATGGCGGCGTGCCACCCGATCCCAACAATATAACCATGGCGGCGTGCCACCCGATCCCAACAATGTAAAACTCACACAAGGAGTCATATGTCGAGCTGAATAGCTCGTCACATCAAAATACTGAATATCGATCATAAGCACACTAAGGTGCATGATATCAGACACAATGAAACATATAGCGCTATAGGCTACAAACTCAAGCACAACTGAGGTGCGATATAAGATCTGAGTCTCAAGAGCCATCATGCTCATATAACATCACCGCTGAGCGGAACCTCAACACATAAGGAACTTACCAAGCCGTCTCACACTCATACGGCGCAATATGTCTTTACATGAATTAACTAACCGCGAAATAAGACCGCGACTATCCCTCCATAAAGGGCGCATTGCTCGAAGAAACATAACCGGCCTGACGCAAGGCTCACCTCCACATTTAAATCTATCCACCGACCTTAAGTCTATCCTGGTTGTGCCAAGCTAAGTCAACAGTATTTCACAGGTCTATAACCCAATAAACAGAGTGCCTTCCAGGCATAAGTCCTCAAATGGATGATATCACCAAAATCCTCATACTTGGTTTAAATTTCTAACCAATCAAGTGACTACATGTCACACCTATACAATCTTCTTGTGGGACAAGCTTCCACCATCTTCCGAATAATTAAACGGGCTTGCACATTCAACCCACCGGCTGCACTGACACTGAAAGCGATCAGGAGTCCCTAACCGGGATGCAAAGCCTTTCTCACAGAACACCGATCTCAAATGATACCGATGTTAATACCCATCTTACTCAAAACACTGAAACTCCTTTCCTGCTCATCCGAGCTCTTTATATCACATTCATTGACCAAACTGTGACCTTGGTCCTTACTTCAAATTTCATACTACTCACTGCACCCCACGTGCCGATATACGATAGACACAATTTCAATCATAGCTCTAAAACTGACGATAGGCTAATACTTCATCACATAAGACTTTCCATTTAGCTCACTGCAGGAGAGCTATAACAACATACGATGAATTCTCATAACCATCGAATATGCCAATCTCTAAGTAGTTGTCCAAGCCACCATAACCCTTCCCGAGATCTGCCTACTCATAACAGGCCCTAACAGAAGAATACTTCAGAATACCATCAAACACTGCGGCCGACAAGCCTCAAATGCACCACCACAAATCACATGCATAATTCGATCACGTTACATGAACCGATCATTGACACCAATATGCCAACTCAACTTTGGCTAATCAATCTACTTTCTTTCAGTTTATCCTGGATTGCCTTATAATGTAAATATCTCCCTTCAATACCTAACATATTTCAACTACACTCACCCCGAATAACCTGAAATCATGAGGCCATGCTATCTCAAGAACGACGACCATTTCACGCCTCTCAAATGCTACACAACAAGTCAAAACATCATAGATTGTTTTTGTACTTTTCTTCCTAAGTTGCTTTAAAGGCTTGAGCCTCAACTGTACTTATAGACTCAGAATTATCAAACACCATACTTTACCTCTTGAATTCACTAGGACCACTATTAAGAGCCATCCGTCCCTGACTTGCCCCAGTACGCAATCAACTCTATTGAATTTTATAACATATGAATACCCTCTCGATAAAGCCCTCAACGGAACCACTTCCCGCGAAGCCTGCACCTATACGAGGAATAAATCATGAATCTTTCCTCAAGTTTGAACACGAGCCAGTAAGGCTAACCATAACATGCATTCAACAATTCATATACTCAATTTACAACTCATAGCCCTTTTTCTGTGGCTACAATAACACAATAATACGCTAGTATCCTGAATTCATGCAGGTAATTAACCATGCGACCCCATCGTAAGCGGTGGGACTCTCCCACTTAGCTCAAGGCCACTATTACATAACTCTCGAACACATTAGAACCATTCTCTCAAGTCATTTACTCTTATTCAACTGCAGTTCACTAGATCCAACGAACATAACCACATGTGCTCTATTAGCACTCTGACACCATATGGTATGACCTTATCCCAATACAACCAAACATCTTCCTACTTCATGCATCGAGCATTCTTTCCCAACGACAGCTTACGACATACTGTGATTCTCACAGATCTATGAAGCACCATGTAGCCTTTGTCGAAGTTTCCACTGATAATTAAAATGTAGAATTATTATGGACATAGGAACATCAAAAGTCCCAACGTCATACCATACAAAACTCAACTCTTACTCATTAGCAAGTTTCAAAGAACTTTTGAATAACACTTAAATACAACACAGGACAAATATGATATGACACATGACCCATAATTTGATCGTTGATAGTGAAATTCCTTCACTTGGCACGAAGCCATAAGATACATCTTGCTAATCCATGATACTAGCCTTTAACATTCGTATGTCTTCATCATAAGACAAGCCAAAGACATTCGTTTGGTACATGTCATTCTTAAGACAGTTAAACTCATTTCCCCCCCAGTATCTCTGCTGGTGGAATCCTTCGCAAAATAGATATCTCATATGAACCACATAGTCTTTATTACCACCAACTATCTTTAGATCTACATCCACCTTGTGACTCTACCATTATCATGACGATTAGGCAGTTAAGTAAACCTTCTCAAGATCGTACTTATCAACCGAATGTCAGAACCTAGTGCAACCCCATGTGCACAATTGAAGATCTCTCAATTCTATTGCATTATCGATATGGATGACACGCGGTAACAATGGTTGAGTAAATTCTTGACTCCCTCGAAATCCCACTGCAGCGTCACGAACCGTCGGCGCATACTTGATACCGAGCGCGCAATTTTCAATACACGAGTGGATGCAAAAGAACGTATGACATAGGCTCCAACTGAATAAATGGCACACGATAAGGAATTCAAATAATTGAAGAGTTTCCTAAACAGTTAAATAATCCTTCGTAGATAAATACAGACGTCTTTGTATCGATCAGCGAGAATCTAAGTAACCGGTCTGTGTCCCGTGACTCCTACGAACCTAGAGCTCTGATACGAACTTGTCACGACCCTAGTTCACCAATCGTGAACAAGTCATGACGGCACCCACTCCCCACGACTAGGTAAGCCTAACACGTTGCGGAATATACCAGTTTATGAACATTAAATAAGAAATAGCAGAAAACGATATAAATAGGAATGTAATCCGTGCTGCTTGGCACATACACCCGTCAAACACACTGTATAAAACACCACCAAGACCCGGAATCCCACGGGCAACACAGACTAAAAGAGAGTATACAACTGTGGCTCTATGTGTAAAGAGTATCTAACAACGAAATGAAGGAAAACATCTACTAATACTACCAGAATAGAAGTAGGGCCTCCGGATCCGCGGACGTAGCAGATCATACCTCGAGGTCTCCCAAAGTGCTGCTGAATCACCTAGTATGTGCCTGACCTGATGTACCTGGATCTGCACAACAAAAGTGTGCAGAAGAGTAGCATGAGTACACCACGGCGGTACTCAGTAAGTGCCAAGCCTAACCTCGATAGAGTAGTGACGAGGAAGGTCGGGGCCCTACCGAGAGAACAATAACATAATGATCAAAATAGTAATAAGCAAGAATAAGTAAGAATGAATCTGAAATAACAACAATAAAGTAATTACTAAAACCGACTACGATTAGCTAACTACAAGTAAACAACAAGTAACAACTCAATTAACAAGTCCAGGACCTGTGGAAATTGAACCCACAGTCCCATTAACAGTACCCCTGGGTCTCCGGGAATCGAACCCGCAGCCCATGTCTCAATAATATATCAATAACTCAGGATCTCCGGGAATCGAACCTGCAGTCCCTACAAATAACTCAGAATCTCGGGAATCGAACCCGCAGTCCCTACAAATAAATCAGGATCTCGGGAATCGAACTCGCAGTCCTTACAAATAACTCAGGATCTCTGGAATCGAACCCGCAGTCCCTACAAATGACTCAGGATCTCGGGAATCGAACCCGCAGTCCCGACAAATAACTCAGAATCTCGAGAATCGAACCCGCAGTCCCTACCAACAACTCCGGGTCTCTGGGAATCGAACCCACAGCCCTGGGATCTCCGGAAACTGAACCCGCAGTCCACCAACACAACAATTAAATAAAACGCACAAAGAAAACATAATATGCTCAACTACAACTTCACCAAGGACTAGTGCCAACAATTATCGAGATGTTCAAGTAAGACAATTTAGGCAATTAGACAGATAAATCCTATCTAATCATGCTTCCCTAACGAATACCAGGTAAATATCACAATTTAATAAACCAAGAACAGGAATATCACGAATTGGACAATTCATGTAAAGTGAGTTACAACAACCAGCGCATGTGCACGCCCGTCACCTCGCGTACAAGCATTTAAACTATTACATAATATCTTAGGGGTAAAGGTTCCCCCACAAGAGGTTAGACAAGCCACTTACCTCGACTCCGGTACAAAATCGCTAAGAGACAACTCTCTTGCCGCGAATGTCGGCCTCCATAGGTGTAGTATCTGATAAAAATCAATGGAATCACATCAAAATAGGCCAATTGGACATTACCCAATCAAAACAATCGAATTACACCAAAACCACAAAGTTGCCAAAACCCGACTTTCGGTACGCTTCTCGAAAAATTAAGAAAGTTACATTTTCGGATTCCTTATCTCAACACGAGTCTAACCATACCAAGAACACCCAAATCGGACCACAAATGGCCCATAAAATCCTTGATTCTATCCAAGAGGGTTTTCTACCCTTTTTAACAAAAATTCTCAAATTAAAGACTAAAACTTGCAATAGATTCGAGTTATACAACCAAAATTGAGTTAAGAGTACTTACCCTTTTGATTTCTCCAAAAATCTCCCGAAAAATCGCATTACCCGAGCTCCAAATCGTTAAAAATGGCAAATGGGACGAAGTTTGAACTTTATTCTGCTGCCCAGGTATTTGTTCTTCGCGTTCGCGGTCCTTCTCTCGCGTTCGCGAAGAACAAACTCCCAAAAATATATTTTTCCAACTTTGCTCGGACAACCTCTATTGCAATGGTCATAACTTTTTACACACAACTCCAAATGACTATTATAATATGTTTCGGAAAACTAGATTCAAAGAGCTACAACTTTTGTTTTTGAATCACCTCAAAAGTCTTTGTATATAAAATGATATGAGCTTCAGAAGTAGGACCTATGCGACAGAAAATCCTTCTTCACGAACGCGAGGCACTGTTCGCGAACGCGAAGAACAAAGTCTCTGATGGAAAATCCTTCTTCGCGAACGCTATACCTTCATCGCGAACGCGAAGAACAAAGTCTTTGAGGCCAAATTCTTCTTCGCGAATGCGATAGTACACTCGCGAACGCGAAGAACAATACCAGATACCAGAACAGCAGTCCAAAAACTTCCAAAAATGACCCGTTGGGCATCCGAAATCATCCCGAGGCCCCCGGGACCCCAACGAAAACCACCAACATACTCCAAAACATGATACGAACTTGTTCCAATCATAAAAACACCATCCTAAATATCAAAATCACCAATTACATACGGATTCAAGCCTAAGTTTCTTCAAAACTTCTGAAACTAACATTCGATCCAAAACCCGATCAAACGACGTCCGAATGACCTGAAATTTGCAGACATATCCAAAATCACATAACGAAGCTACAGAAATTGTCGGAATTCCATTCCGACCCCCGGATCAAAATCTCACCTATCGTTCGGATTCGCTAGAATTTCAAACTTCGGCATTTCAAGCCTAATTGAGCTACGGACCTCCAAAATACATTCCGAACGAGCTCCCAACCCCGAAATCACCTAACGGAGCTAATGGAACCATCGGATTTCCGTTCCGAGGTTGTTTTAACACTGTTTCGGCTACGGGCCATTTTTCAATTATAAGGCTTCTATTTAGGGACTAGGTGTCCCAAAACGCTCCAAATTTCAGAACCGACTCTCCCGGCTAATCACCATAGCAGGAATGAACTTAGGGGAACAGTTAAATTGGGGATTGGGGCAAAATTTTCTAAAACGACCGGCCGGGTCGTTACAAGGATACATGACGAAACAGATTATAGACAATAAAATAGGAATTTCAGATGTACCAGAATACATAGAAAG
Organism: Nicotiana noctiflora; assembly: GCA_032618575.1. Lineage (NCBI taxonomy): Eukaryota > Viridiplantae > Streptophyta > Magnoliopsida > Solanales > Solanaceae > Nicotiana > Nicotiana noctiflora. Next base: position 115,359 of record JASVEL010010861.1, on the reverse strand, counting down.
AACGTTAATAGGAACGACTAAGTTATGGTTACAAAATATGACTAAAGATGCCTTAGGAGTATTAAGAAATGATAAAAAATTTGATGGTGAGAAAGCTACAACAGCTATAGAAATTTTGCATAAATATGAAACAACTATAAGAAATGAATTTAGTAGTGCAGAAACAGAAATAGTAGAAAAGCATAGAGAAAAAATATTAAATAGAAATCTAATGTCAAAATTAGCAATATGTAATATGTGTTACATAGACGAATATACATGTGCATTTAAAGAATTTTATTATAAAGGAATATATAGTATAAAGGAAAGTAAAGAAATAAGAAAATTATATTTTTCAAAATTACCAGAACCATTTAGTTCAAAAATATTAAAAGATTGGAATAATGCAGCATTACAAGATACTTTATGTCACGACCCCAAATCCGGTCGTAATGGCGCCCAGCACATTGCTAGGCCAGCCTGACCAATCAATAACAACGACGGAGCTAGAAGCTCGCTTTATCCCATTTAAGCATATCAAAATATGAAACAACAATGATACATATATCGGAAACGGGGAACCAAGTCCCAAAATATACCAACTCCCATAGACCGAAGGGTCAAGAGTCATGAGCCTCTAATGAACATAAGTATAAAGGTTTACAAGATACCAAGTGCGGAAAGAAATATCAATACAGAATCAAAGACAGTAAGAAGGAATATCGGGTCCTGCGGACTCGCCAGCTACCTCGAATATTGTCACGACCCGGATTTTCCCCCAACATCGGGATTGTGATGGCGCCTACTCGTGGTAGCTAGGCAAGCCACTGTATTCATACTATCCTGTTTTTAACACAATAAGGGTAAGACAGCGCAGATAAGAAATCCGCAATAAAGCACTATGTAAAGCTGTAATCAAATACCCTGTCACAGAATCAATATCAACTGTACCTGTACTATCAAGTACCAGCAAAATAGTATAACAACTATCGGATGTAGCTAAATGCAATGCAATGCATGATATGACCGCTACGGCGCGTAGCCCGATCCAATTTGGGTACCCGTGCTCACTGTGGGGGTTCACACTCCGGAGGGGCTCCTACAGCCCAAGCACAATATCCCTGCGGCGTGCAGTCCGATCCAACATATATACCACTGCGGCATGCAGCCCGATCCACTACCAGTCAACTAATATGCAAATACAGCCTCGCAGGCTCAAAAGTAGTTTTGAAAACCTTTTTTTCATTTTCAGTTGAAAAATAGTAATACCAAATTCTAGAGATTAGAAATAGCATGATAACAGAAATATCTACGGACTGGTAGTAACTAACATATCAATATGATAAGACAACGATAACGATCCTCACGGGATCCAATAACTGGCTCACGGCCCACAAGTATACTCAACCGTCCAAGAAGGAGGTTCAACGGCTCAAGAGTTGCCAATATCACAATATAGTATGCAACCATCCGAGAAGGAGGTTCAACGGCTCAAGAATAGCCAATATCATAACACAGTGCCAACAAGTCGGACTAAGCCATAGTCCTCAATCATAATAGACCCCGCACTCACAAGAGAGTACGTGTCTCGCCGCTATACAGCGTCACAAAGTGGTATACCGGGGTTTCGAACCCGCTGGTCATCACCCACATCTATTACTCACCTCAATACAGCGTGACGACTACTCCGCAATGCCCTTGCCACGAGAATCAAGCTCCGCACGCGTAGAATCTAATCAAACATAGTAGAAACACAACAAATTAGGCCAATGGGACGACACCCAATCAATACAATTCGATTTACACCAAAAATGGCAAAGTTGCCAAAACCCGACTCTCAGTACGCTTCTAGAAAAATTACAAAAGTCACATATTCGGAACCCTCATCTCGATACGAGTCCAAGCATATAAGATTAACCAAATTCGAACTCCTTTTGCCCATTCAAAACCTTGATTTTCTAAGGTTCAAGCCTAGGGCTAAATCCTCCATAAATTACCTCAAATTCCTCCATTTTCATGATATAACTGCATAATATTATCAATACTAATCAACATTTAAATCCATAGTTGACTACCTGATGATTTCCCTTGAGTTTCTCTTCAAAACCGCCCAAATCGCCTCTAAAGCCGAGACCCAAATATGTGAAATGTTTCTGAAATTTTCTAACTTCTGATACACTTAACTCACTGCGATTTCCGCTTCTGTGATCCACGGACCGCTCCTACGGGTCCGCTCCTGCGGATTTTCATCCGCCCCTACGGTCCTTTCCGCCTCTGCGATCAAGAGTCCGCCCCTACGGACTCGCCTATGCGGTCAACAATCCACTTCAGCGGTCTTCCCCCATCTCGCCTCTTGACCGCTTCTGCGGTCTCATCTCCGCTCCTGCGACGCCGCTTCAGCGGACATGATTTCGCTTCTGCGAATTCACTCGCCCCTGCGCCCCCTTGTCCGCTCCTGCGGACTCGCTCCTGCGCTCCTATTTCCACAGGAGCGAAAACAACAGAACCAGAACACAAATCCGCAATTTTCCAAGTTTTCCTCCCGTTTGACCATCCGAAAACACTCCGAGGCCCCAGGGACCTCATCCAACCACACCAACACACCCTAATACCTTATTCGAACTTGTTCCAATCTTCAAAACACGTCTAACAACATCAAAATCCATAATTCACATTGAATTCAAGCCTAAATTCCTTAAACCTTTCCGAATTACACATTCAATCAAAAACCCGACCAAACGACGTCCGAATGACCTGAAATTTTGCGAACATATCCAAAATCACATAACGAAGCTACAGGAATTGTCGAAATTCCATTCCGACCCCCGAATCAAAATCTCACCTACCGTTCAGATTTTGCCAAAATTCAACCTTAGCCAATTCAAGCCTATTTCTACACCGGGCCTCCAAATTCATTTCCGATCGCTCCCCTAAGTCACAAATCACCTCCCGGAACTAACCGAATCATCAGAATCTGATTCCGAGCCCTCTAACCAAATAGTCAACTCCAGGTTGACTTTCCATATTCATGTTTTCCTCAAAAAGGCTATATGCCTCATTTTCAATCCAAATCACTCCTAACTCACCTGATAAACTCTAACACTGATATAAAAGCATAAAACATGAAATTACAACATAATGGGGTGGTAATTCCCATGACGACGGGCCGGGTCATCACATTCTCCCCAACTTAAACAAACGCTCGTCCTCGAGCGTACCAGAGTGGTACTAGAAGCAACCCAATAGCTAAATGACCTTACCAAGCATATATTCGGGCGATCATACGTCACACTATCTTACATAAGTCCGAAAACACCGTATAGTCAAAATTTCACAGACCATCTGAACCATAATTCACATTGTACTTTCTGAAATCATATGCCAAATGCTAATCCCATGCCTATACTCAGGATACACACGATCCAACTGTAATAGTCCATACTCGCCACCCCGGTGAGATCACATGATGTATCAAACAACCCAATCACTCGAGACAATAGTCTCTAATCACAACAATTTCCATCGATAACCAAATACCAACCGAAAAACCTTTCTCATTAGATAGAGTCTTATTCCAACACCTTCATATCCTGCCCACGGCAACTGAAGCACGCGATATACCTAACCCATCTCTCGGGTCAACCATTCGTGAATCTATTTCCCTTTTAAAACTGGTACCACAATATGTTTCGGAGCCAAACCTCGATTTTTACCTTCCTAACAAGCTAAGATCCAATATGCTCGTATTCATTAATGACTCCAACTGTCATATCGGTTATAACACACCTCACTGGTGATATGACACCTCAACACCGGCCTAAGCCACGACGAGCACAACATAGGCTCCAATAGAAATGTCTGCACATACTCGAATCATGACAGCTCAAATCATGACAACAGTCTCCAGCAAATAGAGCTGCAATTCAGTTCCTCTGTGCCATCATAACATTGAACTGAGATTGCGTCTCGCATTGTAGAAATAGAGTACCTGAATCCTCCTCTAGAGGTCATAATATCACGTGGCCTTGCCACGATTCTTGATTCTAACCAAACACTATTACTCATGAAGCACCTCAAGTTACCCAGCTCAAACGGTCAGCCACACACATATTTAGGTCCGGACTCAAGTAATCGACCTCACCCACGGTGAAACAATTAACGTATGCTATTAAATCCTGAAAGGACACAACCGATGTGCCATTCGCCAAGCGATACTCAAAACGGTCTTTTCCTCAGAAGCGAGGAAATATTGTATACCAGGTAGCATATAACTAACTATATTTTCACAATATTTTGTTGCGGCGTACAACCCGCTCCAATGACATACCCGTGGCGGCATGCCACCCGATCCGGATACCATACCTGTGGCGGCGTGCCACCCGATCCAAATAATTTACCTGTGGCGGCGTGCCACCCGATCCACAAACACATCTAGCAAAAGGGAATGCACATCGAGCCAAGTCGCTCATCGCAACACCATATACATAGCCTCAAGCTCGGCCACCTGAAATGCATCCAACAAAGTTCCTCAATATTGGAACTGAATCAATGGTAGATACCTCTACACTGACATCCGCCACGAAGGCCCAACTGTCAAAGTAATACCTGCCAGTCATCCGCTGATCCTAGGGTGCATCTACCCTGCGGGAGCATGATCTGATGCACTCTGCCACGCAATTAGTGACATTTTTCTAACATAGTCCATATCACATAAGTCTCGAAGATTTGGCGTCATTACTTGTATGGGGTTCCTTGTGAGATCTACACCGATCACCGGAGCTTGCAGCACTTGCTTAAGCAGAAGGACCTGAATATGCATCAGAGGAGATGGTTGGAGCTACTAAAGGACTATGATATTACTATACTCTATCATCCGGGCAAAGCTAATGTAGTTGCCGATGCCTTGAGCCGTCGAGCGGAGAGTTTGGGGAGTTTGGCATATCTACCAGCTTCGGGGAGGCCTATGGGGATGGATATTTAGACTTTAGCCAAGCAGTTTGTTAGACTGGATCTTTCGGAACCCAGCCGGGTTCTGGCTTGTGTGGTTTCTCGGTCTTCTCTATTTGACCACATCAGGGAGCATCAGTTCGACGAACCTCATTTGCTTGTCCTCCAGGATAGAGTTCGGCGTGGTGATGCTCAAGATGTTACATGTAGATGATCTTCGAGAGCTGATTCTAGCAGAGGCCCATAGCTCGCGGTATTCCATCCATCCGGGTGCTGCGAAGATGTATCAGGACTTGAGACAACATTGCTGGTGGAGGCGGATGAAGAGGGATATAGTTGATTATGTCTCCAGATGCCTCAACTACCAGTAGGTGAAGTATGAACATCAGCGTCCGGGTGGATTGATGCAGCAGTTTGAGATTCCAGAGTGGAAATGGGAGCGCATCACCATGGACTTTGTATCTGGGCTTCCACGGATCGTTAGAAAGTTTGATTCCATTTGGGTTATCGTGGATCGACTGACCAAGTCCGCCCACTTTATACCGGTGAGCACTACTTATTCATCGGAGCGACTGGCGGAGATCTACATCAGAGAGATAGTTCGGCTGCATGGTATTCCAGTTTCCATCATTTCAGATTGACGCACTCAGTTCACTTCACGGATTTGGAGAGCCGTACAACAGGAGTTAGGCACTCGGGTGGAGCTGAGCATAGCATTTCACCCCCAGACTGATGGTCAGTCCGAGCACACTATTCAGATTTTGGAGGATATGCTCCGTGCGTGCGTGATTGAGTTTGGAGGTTCATGGGATCACTTCTTGCCACTGGCGGAGTTTGCTTATAACAACAGCTACCAGTCTAGTATTCGGATGGCACCGTATGAGGCCCTATATGGTAGGAGGTGCAGGTCTCCCGTGGGTTGGTTCGAGCCGGGCGAGGCCAGGCTGCTAGGTACTGATATGGTTCAGGATGCAATGGACAAGGTCAAGGTGATTCAGGACAGACTTCGTGCAGCCCAGTCTAGAGAGAAGAGTTATGCGGACAAGAAGGTTCGCGATGTGGCTTTTATGGTTGGTGAGCGGGTTCTGCTTCAAGTCGCGCCCATGAAGGGCGTTATGTGGTTTGGAAAGAAGGGGAAGCTGTGTCCTAGATTTATTGGTCCTTTTGAGATTTTGAGGTGTGTTGGGGAGTTTGCTTATGAGTTGGCCTTACCTCCCAGCCTAGCCGGAGTCCATCCCGTATTTCATGTCTCTATGCTTCGGAGATACCATGGTTACCCGTCGCATGTGCTGGATTTCACTTCTGTTCAGCTAGACGAGGATCTATCTTATGTTAAGGAGCCGGTAGCCATTCTAGACAGGCAAGTCAGGAAGCTAAGGTCAAAGAACATCGCTTCAGTAAAGGTTCAGTGGCGGGGTCAGCCGGGAGAGGAAGCAACTTGGGAGACCGAGCAGGATATGCGCAGCCAGTACCCTCATCTCCTCACCACTCCAGGTATGTTTTCTATGCTCGTTCGAGGACGAACAAATCTTTTAAGTGTGGGAAGATGTAACGACCCGGCCGGTCATTTTTTAAATTTACGCTCCGATCCCCAATTTAACTGTTCCCCTAAGTTCATTTCTACTATTGCGGTTTGCAGTGGAGGGTCAATTCTGGAATTTGGAGTATTTTGGGACACTTAGCCCCTAAATGAGAGCTTTATAGTTGGAAAAGGTCCAATAGTCGGAACAGTGTTAAGACGACCTCGGAACAGAAATCCAATGGTTCCATTAACTCCACTAGGTGATTTCGGGGTTGGGAGAGCGTTCGGCATGTATTTTGGAGGTCTATAGCTCAATTAGGCTTGAAATGCCGAAGTTTGAAATTTTGCCGAATTCGAATGATAGGTTAGATTTTGATCTGGTGGTCGGAATGGAATTCCGACAATTTCTGTAGCTTCGTTATGTGATTTGGATATGCCCGCAAATTTTCAGGTCATTTGGACGTCGTTTGGTTGGATTTTTGATTGAATGTTGATTCCGAAAGTTTTGAAGAAACGTAGGCTTGAATTCGTGTGAAAATGGTGATTTTGATGTTTAGGATGGTGTTTTTATGATTGGAACAAGTTCGTATCATGTTTTGGACTATGTTGGTGGCTTTCGTTGGGGTCCCGGCGGCCTCGGGGTGAATTTAGACCTTCATTCGGGCTTTTGGAACTTAGAAAGATCTGCAGAAAATTGCATATCAGTGCAGCAGACTTTAAGCCTTCGCGTTCGCGTGGCACTGGCCCCGTTCGAATAGGCAAGGCAGGGCTAAGCATCGCATTCGCATCCCTGGTGTCGCGTTCACGTAGGAGGAAAAAGGGAAGCATCGCGTTCGCGTCCCTGGTGTCGCATTCGCGTAGAAGAAAAAGAGGAAGCATCGCGTTCGCGTCCCAGGTGCCGCGTACGCGTAGAAGAAAATTTGGTCGGCTGAAAGGTTGTTCATCGCGAATGCGTGGGAGTCATCGCGTTCGCATAGAGGAAGGAGAACTGTGCATCGCGGACGCGTGAGCTGTAACGCGAACGCGTAGAGTTAAATTGTGTGGCAGTGAGTTTAAGTTCAGAACATAACATCCGCGACCCTCATACACAAAAACGCCATTTTTGAGCTCAAAGAGAGGAAATTGACGGGGAATCGCTGGGATATCATCGGGAAATCATCGGGGGTAGGTTTCTTGGCCTTAATTCATTAGTTTATCATGAAATCCGTGATTATTTTACTGTTAATGGAGGATTAATGGAGGGTTTTAGCCCAAGGCCTAAATTTAGAAAATCTTTGATTTGAATGGGCAAACGGAGTCCGATTTCGATAAGTTTTATATGCACGGACTCGTGTTGAGATAAAGAACCCGAATATATAACTTTCGTAATTTTTTGAGAAGCGTACCGAATGTCGGGTTTTGGCAACTTGTGGGTTTTGGTGTATTTTTAATTATTTTGATTGGGTAATGCCCAATTGGCCTATTTTGATGTGATTCTACTGATTTTTATCAGATACTACACCTGTGGAGGCCGACATTCGCAGCAAGAGAGTTGTCTCTTAGCGGTGTTGTATCGGAGTCGAGGTAAGTGGACATTCGCGGCAAGAGAGTTGTCTCTTAGCGGTTTTGCACTGGAGTCGAGGTAAGTGGCTTGTCTAACCTCGTGTGGGGGAAACCTTCACCCCTACGATATTATGTGATAGTTGAAAAGCCTTGTACGCGAGGTGACGGGCGTGTACACGCGCTGGTTGTTGTAACTCACTATACTTGAATTGTCCGATTAGTGACATTCCTGTTCTTGGTTGATTAAATTGTTACATTTACCCGGTATTCACGAGAAAAGCGTGACTAGATAGGATTTATCTGTCTATTTGCCTAATTGCCTTATTGAAACTTCTTGAAAAATTGTTGATACTAGTTTTAGTGAAGTTGTAGTTAAGCATATTATATTTTCTCTATGCGTTTCTTTATTTGTTGTGTTGGTGGACTGCGGGTTCGATTCCCGGAGATCCCAGGGGTGTGGGTTCGATTCCTAGAGACCCGGAGTGGTATTGTTGTGGACTGCGGGTTCGATTTCCGGAGATCCAAGGGCTGCGGGTTTGATTCCCGGGGACCCGGAGTTATTGATATATTATTGAGATATGGACTGCGGGTTCGATTCCCGGAGATCCTGAGATCATTGAGACACATCCTGAGGTATTGAGATCAGGGCTGCGGGTTCGATTCTTGGAGACCCAGAGATACTGTTATTGGGACTGCGGGTTAAATTCCCGTAGCTTCTGGATGGTCGATTATAGAGGGGGAACTGTGGGTTCAATTCCCACATGTCTTGGACTTGCTGATTGAGTTTTGTTGAGTTGGTTACTTGTTGTTAGCTTAATTATCGACGGTTGCAGTAATCACTTTATTGCTGTTAGTTCAAATTTGTTATTATTTTAAACTGATTATTATTGTTATTATCATTATGTTATTGTTCTCTCAGTAGGGCCCTGACCTTCCTCGTCACTACTCCATCGAGGTTATGCTTGGCACTTACTAAGTAGCGCCGTTGTGTACTCATGCTACTCTTCTGCACACTTTTGTTGTGCAGATCCAGGTACATCAGGACAGGCCCATACTAGGTGATCCAGAAGCACATTTGGAGACCTCGAGGTATGATCTGTTATGTCCGCGGATCTGGAGGCCCTCCTTCTATTCTGATAGTATTATTAGATGTTTTTCCCTCATTACATTGTTTAGATACTCTTGACACATAGAGCCACAGGTGTATTTCTCTTTTAGTCTGTGTTACCCGTGGGATTCCGGGTCTTGGTGCTATTTTATACAATGTGTTTGACGAGTGTATGTGCCAAGCTGCACGGATTACATTCCTATATATATCGTTTTTCCGCTATTTCTTGTTTAATGTTCACGAACTCGTATATTCCGCAATGTGTTAGGCTTACCTAGTCGTGGGGACTGGGTGCCGTCATGACATGCTCACGATTGGTGAACCAGGGTCGTGACATCTGGAATTGTGTGCAATTATTTTTGAGCACTGCTGTTACTATTTATCTTAACAGGACAATGCATATCAACACCTACAATGAGATATTCACTGGGTTGACAAATCCCAAGAATGAAGCTAAAATGAGAGAAATGCTAATGACCATATGCATCTTATGTGTTTTGGTTGTTAGTTAGTAATTGATCGTGAATGAATATGATTTCATTCATATACTAGGACGCATCGGCCTACGACCCCAATATAACTAAATCGTGACCTATTGGTTTTTCTTTCAAAGATATCTTTCGCATCTACGACATACCTTATCATTAAGTGCCAACTGCACAGATCTCCTTTGTATACGGTTGTAGTACATAAACAATAGATGAACAACATAATATCATGTCTTATTACAATAGTAACTTTTCCGGCCTCTGTTTCTTTACAATAAACATTTAACTACCAATGGGTCATCTATAATTGTTGGATGGTTGAACCTTCAAACGAAAGGTTCAACAATAGGAATATGATTTCATATTATTATGGTGATTATTAACCTTCATACTAGGACGCATCGGCCTACGACAACAACATAAGTCCATTGGACTAATACGATTGTAGTAATAGGACCTTCCATTTATATATCGTGGTTGTTATTTAGTAATTGACCGTCTATGAGTATGATTTCATTCATATACTAAGATGCATCGGCTTACGACAACCAAATAAGTCCATTGGACTAATACAATTGTAGTCAGACTAACTATTATAATGTATTGGCTAAGGATATATGTGCCTGCTACGGATCCATGATGAGGTTACCGGAATACTAACTATCAGCCTAACTCTTTCATCAAAGCCTATTTAGAATAAGGCAGATGAGTAGTTATTGATCATAACATATAACACATTGATCAAAGCCTATTTAATAGTAATACTAACTATTATCAAAGATTAAGTAACCGTTGATTTACTTAATTTGACGTTCATGTTACACGAACCGTCATTAATAAAACAGAAACCGGATAAATTTGCCTTGCAGTGATTTACTGACTATCTTTCAAATTTTCTGATCCCGATGACCCAAATGTTTTCCTCATGTCACTTTCTTGGTGTTTCTTTTCTTTCTTATGAACTTTTGCTTCTTTCTCCAATATCTGATCACCATAGGTCCTTGTTGTTTCAACTGTCTTTTAGTGAGTCCCGATCTCATTGTACCATATAACTGGGAGGCTGGTAGTTAGCTTTGATTGAAAATGTAATCAATTGAAACAATATTAGGAATGTGGGTGAAATTGGGATGACCATCTATGATATAATCTTGTCACGACCCCAAACCCGGTCGTGATGGCGCTCAACACACTGCTAGGCCAGCCTGACCAATCAATAATAATCACGGAGCTAGGAGCTCGCCTTATCCCATTTAAGCATAACAATTTATAAAACAACAGTGATAGAAATATCGAAACAGGGAACCAAGTCCCAACACAGTACAACTCCCCAAAGACCGAGGGGTCATGAGTCAAGAGCCTCTAAAGAACATAAGTGTAATAGGGTTAACAACAAAACTCAGTGCGGAAAGAAATGACAACATGAAATGAAAAGACAACTAGAAGAGGAGTCAGGTCCTGCGGACACTGCAGCTACCTCGACTATCCCGTACAATGCCTCTGAGCAGCTACCGGACCAGGTCTGCAGAGAGGTACCTGGATCTGCACACAAGGTACAGGGAGTAAAATGAGTACTGCCAGACTCAGTGGTAATAAACAGGGGTAAGACAGCGTAAATAAGAAATCCACAATAAAACACTATGTAAAGCTGTAACCATTACCCTGTAACAGTTCAATATCAACAGTAGAGAACCAACAAAATATCAAAAACATAATATAACAGCTAGCTGATGTAGCTAAATGCAATGCAATGCATGAAATGACCGCTACGGCGCGTAGCCCGATCCAATTTGGGTACCCGTGCTCACTGTGGGGGTTCAGACTCCGGAGGGACTCCTACAGCCCAAGCACAATATCATGAATATACGCTGCGCGCAGCCCGATCCACTACCAGTCAGCTAATATGCGAATGCAGCCTCACAGGCGCAAAAGTAGTTTTGAAAACTCTTTTATCATTTTTCAGTTGAAAACAATAAATGTCAAGTTCCAGAGATTGGAAATATCATGATAATAGTAATAGCTACGGATTGGTAGTAAAACTAGCATGTCAATATCATAGAACAATGATAACGATCCTCGCAGGATCCCAATAACTGGCACAGCCCATAAGTATACTCAACCGTCCAAGAAGGAGGTTTAACGGCTCAAGAGTAGCCAACATCACAATATAATATGCAACCATCCGAGAAGGAGGTTCGACGACTCAAGAATAGCCAATATCATAACACAGTATCAACCGGTCGGACTAAGCCATAGTCCCCACATCACAATTGACCCCGCACTCACAAAAGAGTACGTGTCTCGCCGCTATACCGCGTCACAAAGTGGTATACCGGGGTTTCGAACCCGCTGGTCATCACCCACATCTATTACTCACCTCAATACAGCTCGACGACTAGTCCGCGACGCCCTTTCCACGAGAATCAAGCTCCAAACGTGTAGAATCTAATCAAATATAGTATAAACAAAACAAATTAGGCCAATGGGATGACACCCAGTCAAAACAACTCAATTTACATCAAAATCCCCAAAATTGCCAAAACCCCACTTTTGGTACGCTTCTCGAAAAATTACGAAAGTCACATATTCGGAACCCGCGTCTCAATACGAGTCTAGGCATATAAAGTTTACCAAATTCGGTCTCCATTTGCCCATTCAATTCCTTGATTTTCTATATTTCAAGCCAAGGGCTAAAACCTCCATAAAATACCCCAAATTCCTCCATTTTCATGAGATAATTGCATAATATTATCAATACTAATCATAATTTAAGTCCATAGTTGATTACCTGATGAATTCCCTTGAATTTCCCTTCAAAATCGCCCAAATCGCCTCTTAAGCCAAGACCCAAATGTTTGAAATGTTTTCGAAATTTTCTAACTTTAGATATAATTAACCCTCTTCGATTTACGCTTCTGCGGGCTATTTCCGCCTCTGCGGAACCGCTTCCGTGACCAATTGGTCGCTTCTGTGAACCCAGGCCTAACAGACCTTTTCCGCTCCTGCGAGCCACGGACCGCTCCTGCGCGTCCGTTCCTGCGGAATTTCCTCCGCCCCTGCGAGATTTCCCGCTTCTGCGAATAGGAGTCCGCTTCTGCGGACTCGCTTAAGCGCCTACCCTTCTGCTTCTGCGGATCCTTCACCTCATAACCCTGGACCGCTTCTGCGGCTCACTTTCCGCACCAGCGGGGCCGCCCCTGCGGACTCGCTCCTGCGCCCCCATTTCCGCAGGAGCGAAAACAACATAACAGAAACCAAAAACCTGCAATTTTCCATTTTTTCTCCCGTTTAACCATCCGAAAACACCCCGAGGCCCCTGGGACCTCATCCAAACACACCATTACATCCTAATACCTTATTCGAACTTGCTCCAATCCTAAGAACACGTCTAACAACATTAAAACCAATAATTCACATCGAATTGAAGCCTAAATTCCTTAAAACTTTCCGAATTACACATTCGATCTAAAACCCGACCAAACGACGTCCGAATGATCTGAAAATTTGCGGACATATCCAAAATCACATGACGAAGCTACAGAAATTGTCGGAATTCCATTCCGACCCCGGATCAAAATCTCACCTACCGTTAGGATTTCGCCAAAATTCAACCTTAGCCAATTCAAGCCTATTTCTACACCGGACCTCCAAATTCAATTCCGATTGCTCCCCTAAGTCACAAATCACCTCCCGGAACTACCCGAATCATCAGAATCCGATTCCGAGCCCTCTAACTAAATAGTCAACTCCAAGTTGACTTTTCATATTCAAGTTTCCTTCAAAAAGGCTATATGCCTCATTCAATCCAATTCACTCCTAACTCACCCGATAGACTCTAACACCGATATAAAAGCATAAAACATATAATTACAACATAACGGGGTGGTAATTCCCGTGACGACGGGCCGGGTGGTCACATTCTCCCCCTCTTAAGCAAACGCTCGTCCTCGAGCGGGTTAAGAAACATACCTGAAGTATCAAACAAGTGAGGATATCTACTCCGCATCTCCCGCTCGATCTCCCAAGTGGCCTCCTCCACTGGCCGACCTCTCCACTGAACCTTAACTGATGCAATGTCCTTGGACCTCAATTTTCTCACCTGTCGACCCAAAATAGCAATAGCCTCCACGTCATAGGATAGATCACCATCAAGCTGAATGGTACTGAAGTCTAATACATGAGACAGATCCCCAATGTACTTCCGGAGCATAGACACATGGAATACTGGATGAACGCTAGATAAGCTGGGTGGCAAGGCCAACTTATATGCCACCTCTCCAACCCACCTGAGTATCTCAAAAGGACAAATGTACCTGGGACTCTACGGTCTGCATAGCTCTTCTGGCGAGACTGTGCTGTGCGAAGCCTCTCCTGGATAAACTTCGCTCTATCCAGAGCATTCTGAACTAACTCAATCCCTATCAGTCTCTCCTCACCAGGCTCAAACCATCCCACGGGAGATCTACACCGTCTGCCATACAATGCCTCACACGGGGCCATCTGAATGCTCAACTGATAACTGTTGTTGTAGGCAAACTCAGCAAGTGTGCTCAGACTGCCTGTTTGTCTGGGTGTGAAATGCGGTGCTCAACTCAACCCGCATACCCATCTCCCGCTGAAATGCTCTCCAAAACTGAGAAGTGAACTGAGTGCCCCTGTCGGATATGATAGACACTGGGACCCCATGCAACCGGACAATCTCCCGAGTAAAGATTGCTGCCAACCGCTCCGACGAGTAAGTAGTACTAACTGGAATGAAATAAGCTGACTTGGTCAGCCTATCCACAATCACCCAAACGGAATCGAACTTCCTCGCTGTCCGAAGGAGTCCTGTAATAAAGTCCATAGTGATCCTCTCCCACTTCCACTCAGGAATATCAATGCGCTGAAATACACCACCGGGCCTCTGATGCTCGTACTTAACCTGCTGACAGTTAAGGCACCGTGCTACATATCTGAATATGTCTATCTTCATCTTTATCCACCAATAGTGCTATTTCAAGTCTTAATACGTCTTCGCGGCTCCTGGATGGATAGAATACCGTGAGCTTTGGGCCTCCTCCAGAATCAACTCACGAATTCCATCAACATTGGTCACACATATCCGGCCCTGGATCCTCAATACGCCGTCACTATCAATGGTGACGTCTCTAGCATCATCATGCTGAACTCTGTCCCTAAGGACAGCCAAATGTGGATCATCATATTGGCGCTCACGAATACGAACATATAGAGATGACCGAGATACAACACAAGCCAACACCCTGCTGGGCTCCGAGATATCTAACCTCACTAGCCGATTGGCAAGCACTTGAACATCATAAGCAAATGATCTCTCCTCAGCTGGAATATATGCCAAGCTCCCCATACTGACCTCCTTCCGGCTCAAAGGATCGGCCACCACATTGGCCTTCCCCGGATGATATAAAATAGTGATGTCATAATCCTTACGCAACTCAAGCCATCTCTGCTGTCTCAAATTAAGATCTTTCTATTTGAACAAGTGCTGGAGACTACGATGGTCGGTGTACACCTCACAAGACATGCCGTACAAATAATGCTTCCAAATCTTCTAGGCATGAACAATGGAAGCTAGCTCCAAATCATGAACAGGATATTTCTTCTTATGTGGCTTAAACTGCCGAGAAGCATAAGCAATCACCTTACCTTCCTGCATCAACACACAACCTATCCCCACTCTCGAGGCATCACAATAAACAGTATATGAACGTGAAGCTGATGGCAACACTAATACTGGAGCTGTGGTCAAAGATGTCTTGAGCTTCTGAAAGCTCTCATCGCACTCATCCAAATGCACGAATGGTGCACCCTTCTAAGTCAATTTAGTCAAAGAAGAAGCAATGGATGAAAATCCCTGAACAAACCGGCGATAATATCCCGCCAAGCCAAGAAAGCTCCCGATCTCTGTAGCTGAGGACGGTCTAGGCCAACTCTGCACCGCCTCTATCTTCTTCGGATCAACCTGAATACTATCACGAGACACCACATGTCCCAGAAATGCTACGGACTCGAGCCAAAACTCGCACTTGGAGAATTTAGCATACAGCTTCTCCTCCCTCAACCTCTGAAACACAATACTCAAATGCTAAGCATGCTCCTCCCGACTACGGGAGTAGACTAGAATGTCATCAATGAATACAATCACAAATGAATCCAAATAAGGCCTGAACACACTATTCATCAGATGCATGAATGCTGCTGGGGCGTTGGTCAGCCCAAAAGACATCACAAGAAACTCATAGTGACTATATCGGGTCCTGAATGCAGTCTTCATAATATCCGAGTCCCTGATCTTCAGCTGATGATAGCCTGAACGAAGATCAATCTTAGAAAACACCCTCGCACCCTGTAACTGATCAAACAAATCATCAATGCGCGGTAGAGGGTACTTGTTCTTCACCGTTACTTTGTTCAATTGCCTATAATCAATACACATTCGCATGGAACCATCCTTCTTTTTAACAAATAATACCGACGCACCCCATGGGGACACACTAGGGCGGATGAAACCCTTATCTAAAAGCTCCTGAAGCTGCTCTTTTAGTTCTTTCAACTCAGCTGGTTCCATTCGGTAAGGAGGAATGGATATGGGCTGAGTGCCCGGCACCAAGTCAATGCCAAAATCAATATCCTCTGTCCGGCGGCATGCCCGGCAGGTCTGAGGGGAATACATCTGGAAAATCCCTCACCACAGGTACATAATCAATGTTAGGAGCCTCAGCTCCCACATCTCTCACAAAAGCTAAGTACCACAAACACCCTGTTTCAACCATTTTCTGAGCCCTTAAGAGCGAAATGACACGGCTAGGGATGAAATCAGTCGAACCCCGCCACTCAATCTGAGAAATACAAGGAATGGCCAATGTAACTGTCTTAGCATGACAGTCCAATATAGCATGGTACGGAGACAACCAGTCCATACCTAATATAACATAAAAGTCCACCATCCACAATAATAATAGATCTGCCTGGGTCTCCAGACCCCCAATAGAAATAACACAGGATAAATAGACATGATCCACGACAATCGTATCACCCACGGGGGTGGATACATGAACAGTTAAATCATGAGTACCACGAGTCGCACCCAAATGATGTGCAAAATAAGAGGACACATAAGAATATATGGATCCTTGATCAAATAGAACAGATGCATCTCTGTGATAGACAGAAATGATACCTGTAATCACTGCATCGGAGGCAACTGCATCACGCCTGTCAGGGAGTGCATAGAATCATGCCTAGCCTCCACTGGATCTCTCCTCGCCTCTGGGGCGACCACGAGAAGACTGACCTCCACCTCTACTAGCCTGAGATGGTGTTCAAGAGGAGGGCTGATCCCTCTGTTGAGCCCTGTCCCTACGGAGTCGAGGTCACTGCCTCCTCATGTGGCCAAACTCACCAGACTCATAACAAGCACCTGGTGCCTGGAGAAGGGGACTAAAGGGAACCCCTCACCGCAGAAGAACCCTGGCTGAAGAAGTAGGTGCTGCACTCTAGGCTGGAAGGGCACTAAGTGATGACTGACCCTGCTGAAACCCTTGTCAACCACGACCATAAGAACCTCCGCTCTGCTCTGGGCGGCCTGAATGAGAAGGTCTAGATCAGCGACCTCTGCTCTGCTGGGAATGACCTCTAGATGGAGCACCACTGAAACAGCTAGAGCCACGAGGCCTCTTGGCCTCCCGCTCCTCTCCCTCTCAGCGATGATCCGCCTCAATGGAGCGTGCCATGTCCACAACTTGCTCAAATGATGATGACAAAACTCTCTCTCTGGTCATAAGAATGCGGATGGAGTAGTTGAGGCCATTAATGAACCTCCTGATCCTCTCTCTATCAGTAGGGATCATCCATATGGCATGCCTAGCCAACTGTGTGAATCTGAGCTCATACTGGGTCACAGACATGTCGCCCCGAACCAACCACTCAAATTGGCGACGTAGCTCCTCGCGACGAGATTGAGGTACATATTTCTCTAGAAAGAGAGTAGAGAACTGCTGCCATGTGAGAGGTGCTTGCTCCTGCAGGCCTACCCCTCTCAAACGCCTCCCACCAATCAAATACGGGACCAATAAACTGAAAAGTAGTAATGAAACTCCGCTAGACTCAAGAATACCAACTGTACATACCATCCTCTCGACACTTATCCAAGAAACCCCGGGCATCCTCGCCCTCGCGCCACCGAAACGGGGTGGCCGGAGTCTATCAAATATCTCGAGACGACGCCGCTCGCCATCGGGCATAGCCTGAACTATATGCTCTGGAGCTGGTGCAGCTGGAGGAATAACTAGTGCAAAAACCTGAGCGGGGACCGCCGGCGTCTGAAGTCCCTGAACAACCTGCTCAGGTGTGCGAGCTGCAGGGGTCTGCTGACCACCCCCTGTCTGAGATATCGCTGCAGTAGCGGTAGCTGATACTACCTGAGCCAAACCGGATCACACCGATAATATCTGAGCAAGAGTCTCCTGAAGACCAGGAATAGCAATAGATACAGTCTAGGCCTGAACTGGGGCTGCTGGAGCATCAACCACTGGGGGCTGCTCCTGAACAGGTACAACGGGCGGGTCAGCTGGCACTGCCTCAGCTGCCCTACCTCTACCTCTAGAACGACCGCGCCCACGGCCTCTGGCAGGTGGCAATGGAGGATGTCCACCTCGTCCTGATGCTCGCATTCTCGCCATCTGCGAGAGAATAGAATATAGAAGTTCAGTTCTCAGAACAACAAGAGCGCACGACAGAGTTCAAGAAAAGTGAAGTGTTTCCTAAAGGTTCGCAGCCTCCCGAGGATAAGTACAGGCATCCCCGTACTGATCCATAAGGCTCTACTAACCGGCTTAAGACTCATGAGGCCTAGTAAACCTGGCTCTGATACCAGCTTGTCACGACCCCAAACCCGGTCGTGATGATGCCCATCACACTGATAGGCCAGCTTGACCAATCAATAACAATCACGTAGCTAGAAGCTCGCCTTATCCCATTTAAGCATAACTATATATAAAACAACAGTGATAGAAATATCGAAACCGGGAACCAAGTCCCAACAAAGTACAACTCCCAAAGACCGAGGGGTCATGAGTCAAGAGCCTCTAAAGAACATAAGCGTAATAGGGTTTACAACAAAACTCAGTGCAGAAAGAAATGACAACGTGAAATGAAAAGACAACTAGAAGGGGAGTCAGGTCCTGCGGACGCTGCAGCTACCTCGACTATCCCGCACAATGCCTCTGAGCGGCTACCGGATCAGGTCTGCTAAGAGGTACCTGGATCTGCACACAAGGTGCAGGGAGTAAAATGAGTACTGCCAGACTTAGTGGTAATAAACAGGGTTAAGACAGTGTAGATAAGAAATCCACAATAAAACACTATGTAAAGCTGTAACCATTACCTTGTAACAGTTCAACATCAACAGTAGAGAACCAACAAAATATCAACAACATAGTATAACAGCTAGCAGATGTAGCTAAATACAATGCAATGCATGAAATGACCGCTATGGCGAGTAGCCCGATCCAATTTGGGTACCCGTGCTCACTATGGGGGTTCAGACTCCGGAGGGGCTCCTACAGCCCTAGCACAATATAATGAATATATGCTGCGGTGAGCAGTCCGATCCACTACCAGTCAGCTAATATGCGAATGCAGCCTCGCAGGCTCAAAACTAGTTTTGAAAACTATTTTATCATTTTTCATTTGAAAACAGTAAATGTCAAGTTCCAGAGATTGGAAATATCATGATAACAGTAATATCTACAGACTGGCAGTAAAACTAGCATGTCAATATCATTGAACAATGATAATGATCCTCGCACGATCCCAATAACTGGCTCACATCCCATAAGTATACTCAACCGTCCAAGAAGGAGGTTCAACGGCTCAAGAATAGCCAACATCACAATATAATATGCAACCATCCAAGAAGCAGGTTCGACGGCCTAAGAATAACTAATATCATAACACAGTATCAACCGATCGGACTAAGCCATAGTCCCCAACTCACAATAGACCCCTCACTCACATGAGAGTACGTGTCTCGCCGCTATACATCGTCACAAAGTGGTATATCGGGGTTTCGAACCCGCTGGTCATCACCCACATCTATTACTCACCTCAATACAGCTCGACGACTAGTCCGCGATTCCCTTGCCATGAGAATCAAGCTCCGCACGCGTAGAATCTGATCAAATATATTAGAAACACAACAAATTAGGCCAATGGGACGACACCCAGTCAAAACAACTCAATTTACATCAAAATCCCCAAAGTTGCCAAAACCCGACTTTCGGTACGCTTCTCGAAAAATTACGAAAGTCACATATTCGGAACCCTCGTCTCAATACGCGTCTAGGCATATAAAATTTACCAAATTCGGACTCCATTTGCCCTTTCAATTCCTTGATTTTCTATATTTGAAGCCTAGGGCTAAAACCTCCATAAAATACTCCAAATTCCCCCATTTTCACGAGATAATTGCATAATATTATCAATACTAATCATAATTTAAGTCCATAGTTGATTACCTGATGAATTCCCTTGAATTTCTCTTCAAAATCGCCCAAATCGCCTCTTAACCCGAGACCCAAATGTTTGAAATGTTTCTAAAATTTTCTAACTTCAGATATAATTAACCCTCTGCGATTTTCGCTTCTGCGGACTGTTTCCGCCTCTGCGGAACCGCTTCCGTGACTAATTGGTCGCTTCTGCGAACCCAGGCCTAACTGGTCTTTTCCACTCCTGCGAGCCACGGACCGCTCCTGCGCGTCCGCTCCTGCAGAATTTCCTCCGCCCTTGCGGGATTTCCCTCTTCTGCGAATAGGAGTCCGCTTCTGCGGACTCGCTTAAGCGGCTACCCTTCCGCTTCTGCGGATCCTTCACCTCATGACCCTGGACTGCTTCTGCGGCTCACCTTCCGTACCAGCGGGGCCGCCCCTGTGGGCCAAGCTCCGCTTCCGCGATTAACACCGCTTCTGCGCTCCCATGTCTGCTCCTGCAGACTCGCTCCTGCACCCCCATTTCCGCAGGAGCGAAAACAACATAACAGAAACCAAAAACCTGCAATTTTCCATGTTTTCTCCCGTTTAACCATCCGAAAACACCCCGAGGCCCCCGGGACCTCATCCAAACATACCATTACATCCTAATACCTTATTCGAACTTGCTCCAATCCTCAAAACACGTCTAACAACATCAAAACCCATAATTCACATCGAATTCAAGCCTAAATTCCTTAAAACTTTCCGAATTACACATTCGATCTAAAACCCGACCAAACGACGTCCGAATGATCTAAAAATTTGCGGACATATCCAAAATTACATGACGAAGCAGCAGAAATTATCGAAATTCCATTCCGACCCCCAAATCAAAATCTCACCTACCATTCGGATTTCGCCAAAATTCAACCTTAGCCAATTCAAGCCTATTTCTACACCGGACCTCCAAATTCAATTCTGATCACTCCCCTAAGTCACAAATCACCTCCCGGAACTAACCGAATCATCAGAATCCGATTCTGGGCCCTCTAACTAAATAGTCAACTCCAGGTTGACTTTCCATATTCAAGTTTATTTCAAAAAGGCTATATGCCTCATTTTCAATCCAATTCACCCCTAACTCACCCGATAGACTCTAACACTGATATAAAAGCATAAAACATATAATTACAACATAACGGGTTGGTAATTCCCATGACGACGGGCCGGGTCATCACAAATCTAATTTCCTATAATAAGTAAACGATTGTATCTTAAACAGATATGTATAAATTCATATATAATTGGTCAATTACTAGGGACGGTTTGACTAAACGGGTTAAACATTCAGAAAAATCTTATGATTTATCTTTCAAGATATATGTACTCATATTAAGGATGTATATTTTTGTCACGACCCAAATCCCGGTCGTGATGGCGCCCAACATAATGCTAGGCAAGCCCGACCATATTATCTCTTAACCTAGCCAATTATTAATTCCAATTAATCTAGTTAAACATAAACATCAATTGTTCATGTCAATATGATGAACGCAATAGTAGCAACATACAAAATACGGTCCCAACCGAATCGTGGTGTCACGAGTTTGAGCCTCTACAGAACAAACATCCCAGTACAAACAAGTCTAAACAAGATGAAAACAACAAAATGATAAAGAAGGAGAAAACAGGTTCTGCGGACGCCGGCAGCTACCTCGTAGTCTCCACAAAAGTAGATAAGGATCAATAGCTACAACAACTCAACTGCTCTCGGGCACCTGTGGATCTGCACAAAAAGTGCAGGGGAGTGGGGTAAGTATATTTCAACTCAGTAAGTATTAATAATAAGCAATAACTGAAAGTAAGAACTGTTGTACTATCACTAAACAGTTCTACGGCAAACCCCCTCAAGTAAGTCATCACTATAGTAAGTACTCCGATCGCCAGTCCACATCTATCTCATCAAGGTCCTACACTGACCAAATCCTCACTCGTACCACTACGTTGTACAGCCATCTCAATATATGGAGATATATACATATGTCTATAATGTATAAGTATTTAAGTATGTATAAGGATATGAATAAGTATAATGCTGCGGTGTGCAGCCCGCTCCAATACATATACCGCTGTGGCACGCAGCCCGCTCCATTTAACGTCGGCGGCGCTCACTGGGGGTGTATACAGACTTTGGAGGGGCTCCCTAGGCCCAAGCGCAATGATGTTGCGACGTGCATCCCGATCCACACATATATTACTGCGGCGTGCAGTCCGATCAAATATATATATACATATATAACTATACTGCTGCGGCGTGCAGCCCGATCCCATAATATACTCCAGCGCTCACTGAGAATGTGTGCAGACTCAGACTCCGAAGGGGCTCCTACAGCCCAAGCGCAATAATATTGCGGCGTGCAGTCCGATCCCATACATATTGTTGCGGCGTGCAGCCCGATCCAATATACATATACTCCTACGGCGTGCAGCCCGATCCCATAATATACTGCTACGGCGTGCAGCCCGATCCAACATGGGTATATATATATATATATATATATATATATATATATATATATATATATATATATATATATATATATATATATATATATATATATATATATATATATATATATATATATATATATATATATATATATATATATATATATATATATATATATATATATATATATATATATATATATATATATATATATCGGGTTCTCGACCCTGTCCTAATTAGTATAGGATGGGCCTTCCAGGCCCACTCAGCTCAATCAGAGAATTTCCACCCTATGTAATCAGTCTCTCACAGTACACACCTAGTACCGGCTCTTAATATGCCATTCAGCTAGTTTTACGGCTAAGTGTAACTTTTCAACACGATATAAGGGTCACCTAGCTCTACAGGTCCCCTAATCCTCTACAGATCAGCACAAGGCTCCAAACATGGATACCAACCCAATTATACAGTTATAATCTCATTATCAGTCATAATACACAGTATACTACTAGCCGGGAAGGACCAGGTCCAAGTCCCCAATCAAAATGTCACCACGCCCGTCACAAGACGCGTGTCTCATCTCAACATAGCACTGTGAAGTGCTAGTACGGGATTTCAAACCCTCAGTACATTATTTACTATCACCACTCACCTCGAACCGGTAGAAGCCTAAGTCCACCTTGCGCTTGCCTCGCAAATCAATT
Source organism: Nicotiana noctiflora (assembly GCA_032618575.1). NCBI lineage: Eukaryota > Viridiplantae > Streptophyta > Magnoliopsida > Solanales > Solanaceae > Nicotiana > Nicotiana noctiflora. The sequence goes on along the minus strand of JASVEL010010861.1, from coordinate 92,073 downwards.
TCCTCGGATGCCAAATCTGCTCAAAATCATAGAGAATACATCAATATATGCTAACAACACAAAACCCATACGAAATAACTCATGTTGCACCAAAACCCACTAAGTTGTCAAAACCCGACTTTTGGTACGCTTCTCGAAAAATTATAAAAGTTACATATTCGAACCCTCGTCTCAATACGAGTCTAAGCATATAAAGTTTTCCAAAATCGGACTCTGATTGCCCACTCAAATCGACATTTTACCAAAGCCCTGGCTTAGGCTAAATTCCCCCATTAATTCATTCAATTTCGGTGAAATAGAGGAGGATTTCAAGATAAAAACGCGTAAATGAACTATAAAAGTCACCTCCGATGATAACCCGATGAACTCCCAGCAATCTCTCGTCCAAATCTCCCAATTCGCCTTTCAAAACCGAGCCCTAATGGTTTTACAACTTATGAAATTTTAACCCTTCTGTTATTTTTATCACAGGCGCGATTTCCGATCCTGCGGTTCCTCACTCGCTCCTGCGAGTCCGCTTCTGCGGACAATTGTCTGCTTCTGTGATTCCATACCAAGCTACCTAGTTCCGCTTCTGCGGTCCAAGTCTCGCACCTGCGAGACCGCGTAAGCAGACTGGGCTCCGCTTCTGCGAAGTTCCCCGCCCTGGCCTCCTCCGCTCCTGCGATCATGGGCTCGCTTCTGCGAGCCCGCCCCTGCGCATCCTGGGCCGCTTCTGCGGAAATACCCAAACCGGCCCAATATCGCTTCTGCGAGAGAAATTCCGCCCCTACGCTTCCGCTTCTGCGGTCCCCCACATGCAGAAGCGAAAATAGCAGAAGCCAAAAATCCAGACCTGCAAAACCTCAAAATTCCTCCGTTTAACCTCCCGAAACTACCCCGGGTCCCCCGAGACCCCAACGAAAGCCACAAACATACTCCATAGCACCATACGAACTTTCTCCAATGATAAAAACACATACTTTAACCCGGAATAACATCAAATTCCAACAATTCAAGCCTAAGTTTTCATTCAAACTTCCGCAACCGACATTCGATCAAAAACCCGACCAAACGACCTCCGAATGACCTAAAATTTTGCAGGCACATCCAAAATCACCTAACAGAGCTACTGCAACAGTCCATTCCGACTCCCGGATCAAAATCTCACCTATCAATCGGATATCGCCAAAATTCAACCTTAGCCAATTCAAGCCTAAAACTACAACATGCCTCCAAATTCACTTCCGATCGCTCTCCTAGCTCATAAATGACCTCCTGGAGCTGACCGAATCGTCAGAATTTGATTCCGAGCTCCCTAACTCACAAGTCAACATCCAGCTGACTTTTCTAAACTGTTCCTTCTTCTAAGAGACTACTTGTCTCAATTTCAACCAAACTCAACCCGGATTGACTCAAACTTACCCAACATGCATATTGCAACATTAAAAAGCATATAACGGGGATAACGGGGTGATAACTCACATGATGACGGTCCAGGTCATCACATTCTCCCCAACTTAAGAAAACGCTCGTCCTCGAGCGGCTCAAGAAACATACCTGGAGACTCAAATATGTGGGGATATCTGCTCCGCATCCCATGCTTGACCTCCCAAGTAGCCTCCTTCACGGGCCGACCTCTCCACTATACCTTGACTGAAGCAATCTCCTTGGACCTCAACTTTCGAACTCGTCTACCCAGAATAGCCACTGGCTCCACATCATAAGATAGATCATCATCAAGCTGAATGGTACAGAAGTCTAATACGTGAGACGGATCTCCGATGTACTTCGATTGCATAGACACATGGAATACTGGATGAACGCTGGATAAACTGGGTGGCAAGGCCAATGCATATGCCACCTCTCCAACTCTCCTGAGTATCTCAAAAGGACCAATGTACATGGGACTCAGCTTCCCCTTCTTCCCGAATCTCATTACAACGTTCATGGGTGAAACCTTCAGCAATACCCTATCACCAACCATGAAAGATAACTCTCGAACCATACGGTCTGCACTCTTTTGGCGAGACTGTGATGTGCGAAGCCTCTCATGGATCAACTTCGCTCTATCCAGAGTATTCTGAACTAACTCAGTCCCTATCACTCTATCCTCACCAGGCTCGAACCATCCCACGGGAGATCTACACCGTCTGCCATACAATGCCTCGTACGGGGCCATCTGAATACTCGACTGATAACTGTTGTTGTAGGAAAACTCGGCAAGTGGCAAGAACTCATCCCACGAACCACCAAAGTCAATCACATATGCTCGCAACATATTCTCCAAGATCTGAAATAGTGCGCTCAGACTGTCCGTCTGTCTGGGGGTGAAATGCGGTGCTCAACTCAACCCGCGTACCCATCTCTCGCTGAAATGCTCTCCAAAACTGAGAAGTGAACTGAGTGCCTCTGTCAGATATAATAGACACCGGGACCCCATGCAACCTAACAATCTCCCGAATAAAGATCGATGCCAACCGCTCCGATGAGTAAGTAGTACTAACTGGGATGAAATGTGCGGACTTAGTCAGCCGATCAACAATCACCCATACAGAATCAAACTTCCTCGCTGTCCGAGGGAGTCCAGTAATGAAATCCATGGTGATCCTCTCCCATTTCCACACGGGAATAACCATACGCTGAAGAAAACCGCCCGGTCTATGATGCTCATACTTGGCCTGCTGGCAGTTGAGGCACTTGGCTACATGCCTAACAATATCCATCTTCATCCTTCTCCTCCAGTAGTGCTGTCTCAAGTCCTGGTACATCTTCGCGGCACCTGGGTGAATAGAGTACCGCGAACTGTGTTCCTCCTCAAGTATCAACTCCCGCAAACCATCTACAATGGGCACGCATATACGGCCCTACATCCTCAGAACACCATCATTGTCGATAGTCACATCCCTAGCATCATTGTGTAGCACTCTGTCCTTAAGGACAAGCAAATGTGGGTCATTATACTGTCGCTCCCTGATGCGATCATATAAGGAAGATCGAGAAACAACACAAGCCAACACTCGACTCGGCTCCAAAATATCCAACCTCACTAGCCGATTAGCTAGGGCCTGAACATCATAAGCAAATGGCCTGTCCCGAACTGGGATGAAAGCTGGGCTGCCCATACTAACCGCTTTCCGACTTAAAGCATCGGCCACAACATTGGCCTTCCCCGGATGATACAAGATAGTGATGTCATAATCCTTAAGAAACTCCAACCACCTCCACTGTCTCAAATTAAGGCCCTTCTATCTGAATAAATGTTGAAGACTGTGATGATCCGTGTACACCTCACATAAGACACCATATAGGTAATTCCTCCAAATCTTCAAAGCATGAACTATGGCTGCTAGCTCCAAATCATGAACATGGTAGTTCTTCTCATGGGGCTTCAACTAGCGAGAAACATAAGCAATGACCCTACCCTCCTGCATCAACACACAACCAATGCCGACTCTTGAGGCATCACAATACACAGTATAAGGATCTGAAACTGACGGTAGAATCAAGACTGGTGCTGTGGTCAGTGCTGTCTTGAGCTTCTGAAAGCTCTCCTCGCACTCCTCGGACCATATGAAAGGAACAACCTTTGAGTCAATCTAGTCAAGGGTGAAGCAATAGAAGAGAATCCCTGAACGAACCGGCAATAATACCCTGCCAATCCCAGAAAGCTACGGATCTCAGTAACTGAGGTCGGTCTTGGCCAACTCTGCACTGCCTCGACCTTCCTCGGATCTACCTGAATACCATCACAGGACACCACGTGCCCTAAGAATGCCACGGACTCAAGCCAGAACTCACATTTGGAGAACTTGGCGTACAGCTTCTCCTCTCTCAATCTCTGCAACACAATAATCAAGTGCCGAGCATGCCCCTCCTGGCTACGGGAGTAGACTAGAATGTCATCAATGAACACGATCACAAATAAATTAAGATAGGGCCTGAACACACTGTTCATCAGATGCATAAATGTTGCTGGGGCATTGGTCAACCCAAAAGACATCACAAGGAACTCATAGTGACCATATCTGGTCCTGAATGCAGTCTTCAAAATGTCGGAATCTCTAATCTTCAGCTGATGGTAGCCTGAACGAAGAAAAATCTTCGAGAATACACTAGCTCCCTAGAGCTGATCAAATAAGTCATCAATACGAGGCAGAGGATACTTATTATTCACTGTTACTTTGTTCAGCTGCCTGTAGTCAATACACATTCTCATAGAGCCATCCTTCTTCTTAACAAACAGGACTGGTACGGTGACACACTCGGCCGAACCCCTTATCTAGGAGTTCCTGAAGCTGCTCCTTCAATTCCTTCAGCTCAGCTGGTGCCATCCGATATGGAGGAATAGAAATAGGCTGAGTGCCTGGCACCAAATCGATCCCAAAATCAATATCCCTGTCTGGCGGCATGCCCGGCAGGTCTGAGGGAAACATATCAGGAAAGTCCCGCACAATGAGAACAAAATCAATACTGGGAGTCTGAGCCTCGACCTCCCGCACAAATGCCAAATAAGAGAGACATCCCTTCCCAAAAATTCGTTGGGCCTTGAGGAAAGATATTACCCTGCTGGGTACATACTCAGTTGTGCCTCGCCACTCGATCCTCTGAATGCCCGGCATAGCCAAGGTGACTGTCTTAGATATGACAGTCCAGAATAGCATGACATGGAGATAACCAGTCCATGCCCAATATAACATCAAAATCAATCATGTTGAGAAGCAATAGGTCCACTCGGGTCTACAAACCTCCAATAGTGACCAGACAAGCCCGGTACACATGGTCCACAACAATAGTATTGTGACGACCCAAAGGGTCATCACTTGTTTTATTAATTATTTTGAGCTTCTAACGTCCTAAAAACCACATTTATAGTTGCCTCGATCTGCATGCGCAGTCCGGACGCGAAGCTGGAAATTTTTTTATGTGGAAACATATGAAATATGTGGAAAGTTTGAAGAATTTTGATATTATTATTGATATGGTTGACTTTGGTCAACATTTTTGGTAAACGGACCCGGACCCGTGATTTGACGGTCCTACAAAATCCGTAGAAAAATATGGAACTTGGGCATGTGCCCGGAATTGAAATCCGAGGTCTAGAACCCCGGTAAAAGAATTTTTCTGTTAAATTGTTTTCTGAAAATGTTTAAGGAAAATGAAACTGAAATTTTATTAAAACGTAATGGTATCGGGCTCGTATTTTGGTTCTGACGCCCGGTACAGGTCATATATGTTGGTTAAGCGCATCCTGTAAAGTTTGGTTAAAAAGGGACGTCGTTTGACGTGTTTCGACATTAAATTGGAAACTTTGGGAGTTATGAAATTTTGAATGAAATCTTGAGTTTTAAAGCTCAAATCGTTAATTTTGATGTTATTTTGGCGATTTGATCATGCGAGAAGTTCGTATGATGTTTTTAAATCAATGTACATATTTGGTTTGAAGCCCCGAGGGCTCGAGTGAATTTTGGATAGGCCACGAGATCAATTTTTCATGTTAGAAAGTTATTGTTAGCACCCGATCTGCAGAGTTCGCAAATGCGAAAAAATGTTAGCAAATGCAAATTCACAAATGCGAACAAAAGTTCGCAAATGCGAACATCCCAGTTTTGTGCGTTGGTTCGCAAATGCGAACTTCCCAGTTTTTCCTTGGCTTCGCAAATGCGAACAAAAGTTCGCAAATGCGAACTTCCCAGTTTTTCCTTGGCTTCGCAAATGCGAACAAAAGTTCGCAAATGCGAACATCCCAGTTTTGTGCCTTTGTTCGCAAATGCGAACTTCCCAGTTTTGTGATTTGGTTCGCAAATGCGAACAAAAGTTCGCAAATGCGAACTTCTCAGTTTTTCCTTGGCTTCGCAAATGCGAATAAAAGTTCGCAAATGCGAACTTCCCATCCTTGGCTTATTTTTCAAATTATAGAATTTGGTCGGGGTTCGCAATTGCGAACCCCTGCTCGCAAATGCGAACACACAGACCTGTAAATCACGATTTCCAGCTTCATTTTTCATATTTCACAACCCAAAACGTCCATTGGCGATTTTTTCGCGAACTCCCTCTTCTCCAAATCATTGGTAAGTCAACTTTTACTCAATTTCTTCAAACTTTAACATCATCTATCATGTTTTCATCTTCAATTTAAGGTTTTTCATGGGTAAAAATGAGGGATGTGGGTAGAACTTAGGTTTTCATAAAAATTGGGATTTTGACCTCAATTTGAGGTCCGATTTGAGAACAAATTATATATTTGAACTCATGGATAATTGGGTGAATTTATTTTGGTTCGAAACTCAGGGTTTCGATCATGTGGGCCCGGGGTCGATTTTTACTATTCCGGGCAGAATGTTGTAAAACTTATATTTAGCCATGTGAACTAGTTTGTTAAGTAGAATTGATGATATTAAGTCAATTGTGTATAGATACGATTGGATTGGAGCCAAATTGGAAAGGAAAAGGCATTGCTACGGATTGAGTTATTCGTAAACATTTGAGGTAAGTGTTTAATAGGAATTGGGTTATGTATGAATTGTTGATTAAGAGTTATTGGTGTTATAACGGTAACATAGAAAAATTGTAGGTTCAATGTCATTTATTGGTTGTATACCGGTAAAATACATATAAATTGTTGAGTAAGAGTTATTGGTGTTACACCGGTAACATGAATATATCGTTGAATTATTGGCATTTATTGGTTTTACACCGGTAATATAAATACCGTTGATCAGAGATTATTGGCTTAATGCCGGTAATATACATTATTAAAGAATTTGGGATCGTGTGGTGCGCCGACCACTTATATGATAAGAAATGGGATCGTATGGCATGCCGACCACAAAGTGATTTGAATCTTGGCATTGGCCATAGTTGCCGATAGCCTACTGTTACATTTGGGAGCGGGTGGTACACCTACCACAAGATATAGCTTATTGTTACATTTGGGAGCGGGTGGTATGCCTACCACAAGATATAGTTTATTGTTACATTTGGGAGCGGGTGGTACGTCTACCACAAGATATGAAATGAAAATTGAATTGAGACATGAAAGTAAGATTTGTTCCGTTGACCAGATTACTCTAGATAGTGTGAGTTATTGACTGTTATTTCAGAGCAGGTTATTTCCTTAAAAATGTTCGTTAACGTTTTTTGCTGTTGTATATGTATATATATTTCAACTGTACAGGTTTATGTGGGTGACTGGCCTTAGTCTCGTCACTACTTCGCCGGGATAGGCCAGGCACTTACCAGCACATGGGGTCGGTTGTGCTGATACTACACTCTGCGCTCTTTTTGCGCAGATACAGGTTACGGACAGCAGCAGCAGCAGTAGTACAATTGTAGATATTCCGACTACTGAAACTACGAGGTAGCCTTGCAGGCGTCCGCAGGACCCGTTGTCTCTTCTATCTATGTATTTTATTCTGTTATCTCATGTATTCAAGATAAACAGCTTATATTTCTTTCAGACAATTATGTGTATTATTCTTAGAAGTTCGTCAGTATTGTGACACAAGTCTTAGGTAGTGTATCATATTTGGGTTTTCTGTATCATATTTGATAAAATTGACTAAGTCTTCCGCTAAGTTTAATTATTCCGCTGTAACTATATGATTTTATTCAAAGTCTTAAGAAGGGAATTGTCATTAAGGAAAAATGTAAGTAACAGTTGGCTTGCCTAGCTTCCACTAGTAGGCGCTATCATGACTCCCCATGGGTGAGAATCCGGGTCGTGACAAGTATCCCCTACCGGGGTAGATACATGCACAGGCAGCTCAAGACACCCTCGAGTCATGCCCAAATGAGGAGCAAAATATGTAGACACATAAGAATAAGTAGAACCAGGATCGAACAACATTGCGGCATCTTTGTGGCAGACTAAAATAATACCTGTAATAACAGCTTCAGAAGCAACAGCCTCAGATCGGCCCTGAAGAGCATAGCATCTAGCCTGTCCACCTGATCGGCCTCCCCCCCGAGGGCGACCCCTAGCTGACTGACCCTCACCCCTAGCTGGTGGGGCGGGTGCTGAAGTAGAAGGACTAGATAATGAGGGCTGCCCCCTCTACTGATAAGACCTGGAAATAAGACGGGGACAATCTCTACGGTGGTGCCCAAACTCTCCACACTCGTAGCAACTCCCCGGTGCTGGGGGTTGAGACTGATAAGGACCCTTGTCCCTGGAGTGGCCAGCTGATGAACTAGGCCGGGATGAACCCTGAGCAGATGGGGCCTGTGAAGAACTCTGAGCTGGCATGGCGCCGAGAGATGGCTAGCTCTGGTGTGAACCTTGATAACCCTGTCTAGAAGACCACCTACGGCGATCTGAGCGACCCGACTGCGAAGATCTGAAAGAGCAACCTCGGCTCTGCTGACTCTGGCCTATGGTATGAGTGCCACTGGAACTAGCTGAACCTCGAGGACTCTTGGCCTCCCTCTCATCCCGCTCTCTACGACTATCTGTCTCTATGGCGAGAGCAATATCCACAGCATCCTCAAATGTACGACTCAGAACCCTCTCCCGAGTCATCAGAATACGAATGGGATAAATGAGGCCGTCCACAAAGCGTCCAATCCTCTCTTTGTCGGAAGGAACCAACCACGGTGCATATATAGAAAACTCTGTAAACCTAATCTCATACTTTGACACTGACATGTCCCCCTGACGGAGACCCTCAAACTGCCTACGCATCTCCTCTCTCTGAGATTAAGGCACCCACTTCTCCAAGAACATGGTAGAGAACTCTGGCCATGATAGTGGTGCTGCTCCGGCTGGCATGCGTCGCTCATAGGCCTCCCACCAAGCGAAGGCTGGCCCCTGAAACTGAAAGGTAGTGAAAGATACCCCACTAGGCTCCAAGATCCCTACCGTACGAAGCATCCGACGGCACTTGTCCAGAAAACCTTGGGCGTCCTCGCCCGGAGCACCAGTGAACACTGGAGGAGATAACCTGGTGAACCTCTCGAGACGACACTGCTCATCGTCCGTCATAGCGGGGACCCTGTCACCCTGAACCGTAACCACAGGCTCAATTGGAGGAGCCTCTGGTGTCTGCAAGCCCTACACTGCTGGCTTTGGAGTGCATGCGTCGGGGGTCTGATGACCACCCCCGGTCCCTGATGCAGCTGCTGTGGTAGTGACTGAAACCGCATGTGCCAAGCCAGTGCAAACTGCTAGTATCTGAGTCAGGGTCTCCTGTAGACCCGAAATGACGATGGGCACAGTTGGTACCTAAACTGGCACTGCTGGAACCTCTGCAACTGGGGGCTGTAAGTCAGCTGGTACTGCATCAGCTGCCCGACCTCCACCACGACCATGGCCGCGTCCACGGCCTGGGTGGTAGTGGTGGTCATCCTCCTCGTCCGGAAGCTCGGGTTCTCGCCATCTGCGAGAGAATAGACTTTCAAAGTTCAGTTCAAGTCAAAAGTAATCGCACAACAAGAATTCCAAGAATTGAAACTTTTCCTAAAAGGTTTGCAACCTCCCGAGGATAAGTACAAGCGTCCCCGTACCGATCCACGAGACTCTACTAAACCGGATCATGACTCGTGAGACCTGTTAACCTAGGCTCTGATACCAACTTGTCACGACCCAAATCCCGGTCGTGATGGCGCCCAACACAATGCTAGGCAAGCCCGACCATATTATCTCTTAACCCAGCCAATTTTTAATTCCAATCAATCTAGTTAAACTTAAACAGCAAGTGTTCATGTCAATATGATGAACGCAATAGTAGCAACATACAAAATACAGTCCCAACCGAATCATGGTGTCACGAGTCTGAGCCTCTACTGAATAAACATCCTAGTACAAACAAGTCTAAACAAGATGAAAACAACAAAATGATAAAGAAGGAGAAAACAGGTTCTGCGGACGCCGGAAGCTACCTCCTAGTCGCCACAAAAGTAGATAAGGATCAGCAGCTACAACAACTCAACTGCTCTAGGGCACCTGTAGATCTGCACAAAAAGTGCAGGGGAGTGGGGTGAGTATATTTGAACTCAATGAGTATTAATAATAAGCAATAACTGAAAGTAAGAACTCCTGTACTATCACTAAACAATTCTAAGGCAAACCCCCTCAGGTAAGTCATCACTAGAGTAAGTACTCCGATCGCCAGTCCACATCTATCTCATCAAGGTCCTACACTGACCAAATCCTCACTCGTACCACTACGGTGTACAACTATCTCAATATATGGAGATATATATATATATACATATGTCTATAATGTATAAGTAGTTAAGTATGTCTAAGGATATGAATAAGTATAATGCTGCGGCGTGCAGTCCGCTCCAATACATATACCGCAGCGGTGCGCAGCCCACTCCATTTATCGTCAACGGCGCTCACTGGGGAGGTGTATACAGACTTCGGAGGGGCTCCCTAGGCCAAAGCGCTATGATGTTGCGGAGTGCAGCCCGATCCACACATATATTACTGCGGCGTGCAGTCCGATCCAATATATATATATATATATATATATATATATATATATATATACTGCTGCAGCGTGCAGCCCGATCCCATAATATACTCCAACACTCACTGAGAATGTGTGCAGACTCAGACTCCGAAGGGGCTCCTAAAGCCCAAGTGCAATAATACTGCGGCGTGCAGCCCGATCCCACACATACTGCTGCGGCATGCAGCCCGATCCAATATACATATACTGCGGTGGCGTGCAGCCCGGTCCCATAATATACTGCTGCGGCGTGCAGCCCGATCCCATAATATACTGCTGCAGCGTGCAGGCCGATCCAACATGGGTATATATATATGTATAATACCTCATAGAGGGTTCTCGACCCTGTCCCAATTAGTATAGGATGGGCCTTCCAGGCCCACTCAGCTCAATCAGGGAATTTCCACCCTAAGTAATCAGTCTCTCACAGTACACACCTAGTACCGACTCTTAATATGCCATTCAGCTAGTTTTACGGCTGAGTGTAAGTTTTCAACACGATATAAGGGTCACCTAGCTCTACAAGTCCCCTAATGCTCTACAGATCGGCACAAGGCCCTAAACATGACTACCAGCCCAATTATACATTTATAATCTCATTATCAGTCATAATACACAGTATACTACTAGCCGGGAAGGACCAAGTCCAAGTCCCCAATCACAATGTCACCACGCCTGTCACAAGACGCGTGTCTTATCTCAACATAGCACTGTGAAGTGCTAGTGCGGGGTTTCAAACCCTCAGTACATTATTTACTATCACCACTCACCTCGAACCGGTAGAAGCCTCAGTCCGCCTTGCGCTTGCCTCGCAAATCAATTTCCTCGGATGCCAAATCTGCTCAAAATCATAGAGAATACATCAATATATGCTAACAACACACAACCCATACGAAATAACTCATGCTGCACCAAAACCCACTAATTTATCAAAACCCGACTTTTGGTACACTTCTCGAAAAATTACAAAAGTTACATATTCGGAACCCTCATCTCAATACGATTGCCCACTCAAATCGACATTTTACCAAAGCCCTGGCTTAGGCTAAATTCCCCCATTAATTCATTCAATTTCAGAGAAATAGAGGAGGATTTCAAGATAAAAACGCGTAAATGAAACATAAAACTCACCTCCGATGATAACCCGATGAACTCCCAGCAATCTCTCGTCCAAATCGCCCAATTCGCCACTCAAAACCGAGCCCTAATGTTTTTACAACTTATGCAATTTTAACCCTTCTGTTATTTTTGTCACATGCGCGATTTCCGCTCCTGCGGTTCCTCACTCGCTCTTGCCAGTCCGCTTCTGTGGACAATTGTCCGCTTCTGCGATTCCATACCAAGCTGCCTAGTTCCGCTTCTGCGGTCCAAGTCTCGCACCTGCGAGACCGCATAAGCGGACTGGGCTCTGCTTCCCCGACCTGGCCTCCCCCGCTCCTGCGATCATGGGCTCGCTTCTGCGAGCTCGCCCCTGCGCATCCTGGGCCGCTTTTGCGGAAATACCCAAACCGGCCCAATCTCGCTTCTGCGAGAGAAATTCCGCCCCTACGCTTCCGCTTCTACGTTCCCCCACCTGCAGAAGCAAAAATATTAGAAGCCAAAAATCCAGACCTGCAAAACCTCAAAATTCCTACGTTTAACCTCCCGAAACCACCCCGATTCCCCCGGGACCCCAACTGTCACGACCCAAACCCCGGTCGTGATGGCGCCCAACACAATGCTAGGCAAGCCCGACCATATTACCTCTTAAACCAGCAAATTATTATTTCCAATTAATCTAGTTAAACTTAAACAGCAAGTGATCATGTCAATATGATAAACGCAATAGGAGCAACATACATAATACGGTCCCAACCGAATCGTGGTGTCACGAGTCTGAGCCTCTACAAAGGAGGTCTACTACAAAATCCAGACTAAGCAGAATGGAAACAACAAAATGATAAAGAAGGAGAAAACAGGTTCTGCGGACGTCGGCAGCTACCTCGTAGTCTCCGCGGAATAGAAATGGATAAGCAGCTGCGATAGCCCAAGCGCTATGATACTGCGGCGTGCAGCCCGATCCACACATATATCACTATGGCGTGCAGTCCGATCCAATATATATATATATACATATATAATTATACTGATGCGGCGTGCAGCCCGATCCCATAATATACCAGCGCTCACTGGAATGTGTGCAGACTCAGACTCCGAAGGGGCTCCTACAGGCCCAAGCGCAATAATACTGCGGCGTGCAGTCCATCCCACTTGTATATTACTGCAGCGTGCAGTCCGATCCACACATATATATAGTGCTGCGACGTGCAGCCCGATCTAACATAGATATATATACATAATATATCCTCGACCCTATCTTAGTCAATATAGACTTTGCCTCTCAGGCCCACTCAGTTAAAATAGGGAATCCCATCCCAAGTAGTCTTCTTCAAGGTACACATCTTGTACTGGCTCATGATATGCTATACAACTATAACTACGGCTGAGTGTATGTATCCAGCATGATATACTACAGCTGAGTGTATGTAGCCAGCATGATATAGTACGGCTGTGCGTATGTAGCCAGCATGATATACTACGCTTGAGTGTATGTAGCCAGCATGATATAGTACGACTGAGCGTAGTAGCCAACATGATATACTACGACTGAGTGTATGTAGCCAGCATGATATTGAGCGTATGTAGCCAGCATGATATACTACGGCTAACTGTATGTATCCAGCATGATTTATGGGTCACCTAACTCTATAGGTATCCCTAATACTTCTACAGATCGGCACAAGGCCCCAAACATGGCTACTAGCCCAATTACACAATTATAATCCCATTCTCAGTCACAATACACAATACACTATCAGTCGGGAAGGACCAAGTCCAATCCCCCAATCACAATGTCACCACACCCGTCACATGACGCGTGTCTCATCTCAACATAGCACTGTAAAGTGCATGTACGAGGTTTCAAACCCTCAGTACATTATTTACTACCACCACTCACCTCGATCCGGCAAAACCTCATGCCCGCAACGCCTTTGCTCCTCAAACTGGCCTCCACGCGCGTCCAATCTATCCAAAATCATAAGTAATACATCATAATATGCTAATGGGACATAACCCAATCGAAAGAACTCGAAAAATACTCAAAATCACGAAATTCGCAAAACCCGAGCCCGGGGCCCACGTCACAAAAAATTCTGAAATTCACATTTTTGGAATCCTCGTCTCGCCACGAGTCAATACATACCAAGAACTCCCAATTCGGACCACAAATGGTCCTTCAAATCCTAAATTTAAGGTTTGTGCTCCAAGCCCTATTTTCTTGATTTTTAGCTATAAATTCATGAATTCCATGGATGATTCTTGTATAAAAACATGTATTTAACTCATAAAACTTACCTCCAACGATTCCCCGTCGAAATCCCTTCAATTCCCGTCCAAAAGCTCTCAAGAATGGCCAAAAGTGGTGGAAAAATGGGTTGTTTTCGCGACTGAAATGTTTTTAACATTCTGTCCGGGTACTGTAGCTAACACTATGCGATCGCATTAGAGCATTGCGATCGCATAGAACAAAATTTCCGGTCACTGTAGCTAAGTCTATGCGATTGCATAGAACAAAATCCTGGGTACTGTAGCTAACACTATGCAATCGCATAGAACAAACTCTCCGGGCACTGTACCTTAGACTATGCGATTGCATAGAACAAAATCCTGGGGTACTGTAGCTAACACTATGCGATCGCATCAGAGCATTGCGATCGCATAGAATAAAATTTCTCTGCAATTTTTCTGCTGCATTTTTTAACTCAAAAATTCCCGTTAGCCATCCGAAATCACCCCGAGGCCCCCGGGACCTCAATCTAAAATTCCAATACATCCTATAATGCTATTCAAACTTGTTCCAATCATAAAAACATGGCCTTAAACACAAAAATCATCAAATCATGACGGATTCAAGCCTAAGTTTGAACTATAACTTCCCAAACCAACATTCAATCAAAAACCCGACCAAACGATGTCCGAATGACCTAAAAATTTGCAGACATATCCAAAATCACCCAACAAAGCTACTGCAACTGTCATAATTCTATTCCGACTCCCGGATCAAAATCTCACCTATCGATCGGATTCCGCCAAAATTCAACTTTAGCCAATTCAAGCCTAAAACTACACCGAGCGTCCAAATTCACTTCCGATCGCTCTCCTAGCTCATAAATGACCTCCCGGAGTTGACCGAATCATCAGAACTCAATTCTGAGCTCTCTAACTCACAAGTCAACATACAGCTGACTTTTCTCAACTGTTCCTTCTTCTGAGAGACTATTTGTCTCATTTCCAACCAAATTCAATCCAGATTGCCTCAAACTTACCAAACAAGCATATTGGAACATTAACAAGCATAATACGGGGATAATGGAGTGATAACTCACATGATGGCGGGTCGGGTCATCACATTCTCCCCAACTTAAGAAAACACTCGTCCTCGAGCGGACCAAGAGGTCTACTAGAAGTAACCCAATAGCTGAATGACCCTTCCAAGCATATATTCGGGGCGATCCCACGTCACCCTATCTCATATAAGTCCGATACACTGTCACGACCCCAAATCCGGTCGCGAAGGCGCCAAGCACACTGCTAGGCCAGCCTGACCACTCAATAACAATGACGGGGCTAGGAGCTCGCTTTATCCCAATTTAACATATCAAACCGTGAAACAACAGTGATATATATATATATATATATATAAAAAAATGGGGAATCAAGCCCCAACACATATCAACTCCCATAGACCGAAGGGTCAAGAGTCATGAGCCTCTACTGAACATAAGTGTAATAATGGTCTACAAGATACCAAGTGCGGAAAGAAATAGCAATACAGAATCAAAAGACAATAGGAAGGAATATCGGGTCCTGCGGACTCTGCGGCTACCTCGAATATCCTACAGAAGTCGCCTCGAACAGCTACCGGGTCACTGCTGAGAGGTACCTAGATCTGCACACAAGGTGCAGGGAGTAAAATGAGTACTGCCAGAATCGGTGGTAATAAACAAGGGTAAGATGGCGTAGATAAGAAATCCACAATAAAGCACTATGTAGAGCTGTAACCAATGCCCTGTAACGGTTCAATATCAACTGTACATGTACCAACAAATACCTGCAAAACAGTCTAACAGCTATCAGATGTAGCTGTAATGACGCGGCCCGTTGTTACGGGAATTTCCACCCGGTTACCTTGCATTAACATATCTTATGCTTTTAAATCAGTGTTAGAACCTATCGGGTGAGTTAGGAGTGAACTGAATTGAAAATGAAGCAAATAACATGTTTGAAGGAAGTTTGAATATGGAAAGTCAACCTAGAGTTGACTATCGAGTTAGAGTGCTCGAAATCAGATTCTGATGATTAGACTAGTTTCGGGGGACCATCTATGACTTAGAAGAGCAATCGGAATTGAATTTGGAGGTCCAGTGTAGTTTTAGGCTTGAATTGGCTAAGGTTGAATTTTGGCGAAATCCGAACGGTAGGTGAGATTTTGATCCAGGAGTCGGAATGGAATTCTGACATTTGCAGTAGCTCCGTTAGGTGATTTTGGATATGCCTGCAAATTTTCAGGTCATTCGGACATCGTTTGATTGGTTTTTGGATTGAATGTGTAATTCGGAAAGTTTTAAGGAAGTTAGGCTTGAATCCGTGTAAAAATGTTGATTTTGATGTTTAGGATGGTGTTTTTATGTTTCGAGCAAGTTTGAATGAGGTAATGTGATGTATTGGTGGCTTTGGTTGAGGTCCCGGGGGTCTCGGGATCATTTCGGATGCCTAACGGGCAAGTTTTGATTTTGAAGTTGCTGCAGAAAAATTGCAGACAGTGATTGCTCTATGCGATCGCATAGAGTCATTGCGATCGCATAGAAGAGCCTGGAGGGGTGTGGAAAATGTGCTATGCGATCGCATAACAAGGGTTTGCGATCACATAGGTTTGTCAGACTGCACATTGCGATCGCATAACCAGTGTTGCGATCGCAGAGAAGAAAATGGGAGGTCCGAAAGATTGTGCTATGCGATCGCGGAGATGCATTGTGATCGCATAGAAGGGGTTATTGGCAGGAAAAATTTAACTCTATGCGATCGCATAGGGCCATTGCGATTGCATAGAAGGAATGGTCTGGCAGTGAGTTTAATTACAGAACAGAACCAGCCGCGGGTTTCATACCCCAAAACACCATTTTTGAGCCCTAGAGAGAAGAAATCACGGGAAAACGCTGGGAAATCATCGGGTATTCATCGGAGGTAAGTTGCTTGACTCAAAAACATCATTTTATGGTAGAATTAACATCAATCTTCATGAATTTGGGTAGAAATTGTGAAGGATTGTGGCCTAGATATTGAAAACAAAAATTTGGGTTTTGAAAGGCAAATCGAACTCCGATTTTGGTAAATTTTATATGTATGGACTCGTGGCGAGACGAGGATTCTGGAAATATGAATTTCAAAATTTTTTGAGATGTGGGCCCGGGGCTCGGGTTTTGCCAGTTTCGTAATTTTTGATATTTTTCGAGTTCTTTCGATTGGGTTATATTCTATTAGCCTATTTTGATATATTGGTGCTGATTTGTGCTAGTTTTGACGTGCATGGATGCCAGTTCGAGGAGCTAAGGCATCGCGGGCATGAGTTTTCATCGGTTCGAGGTGGGTAATACTTGTAAATGATGTCCTGAGGGTTAGTAAACCCTGGACTTGCACATCTTAGTGCTGTGTTGAGGTGACTTGCACACCGGATAACGGGCGTGGGGTAGATCACCATTGGGGATTATGACTTGGTCCGTCCCGCGTAATAAATAATAACGCCTAATTATTGAAATGAATTGGACTAATTATCATACTAGGGCTTCGTGCCGATTATTTGAATCCTTCAGGGATTGGTATCATTGTTTTGATAATACTGTGCATATTCTTATCTAAATTTAAGGTTTTAAATGGGCATGACAATTTATGTGAGCATATGCATACACATGCACGGATCGGACTGCACGCCGCAGTGGTATATGGATCGGGCTGCGCGCCGCAGCAGGTGTGAGATTTTTATTGTGCTTGGGCTGTAGGAGCCCCTCCGGAGTCTGAACCCCCACAGTGAGCACGGGTACCCAAATTGGATCGGGCTACACGCCGTAGCGGTCATATGCATCGCATGGCATACATACATTGGTTTACGTGTACTACGTGGCATAACATTCAGCACTCATACATTACTGGCACACATGCATTAGTTGCCTTATTGACCAGATCTCCTGGTGGAAATTGATAAGGAGTGCTGAGCCCGAGGGGCTGATTTGAGTGCGGACTTGCACTGCTTGAGATTGTATCGAGGTATTGGTATGTTATCATGAAAGAATGAAGCTAAAAATTGAGATTTCTAAATAATCTACTCACATATACTGGAAAGGAATAAAAAGATAGTTCTGTATTGTGTAGCATGAGATAGTGCCTTGCGTGGTTTTCTTCCCTTCAGCATTATTTACTTTTATTACTGCTGAGTTGGAAGTACTCACACCCGACTCCCTGCACCTTGTGTGCAGATCCAGGTACATCACAGCAGAGCTGATTCTATTGCGGTTCGGGAGTGCTTTTGGACAGTCGAGGTAGCTGCCAGCATTCGCAGGACCTGATACTCCAGTTTGTCTATATTTTTGTTCTGACCATCCCACACTTGTACACAGTTATATTCACTATCTACACTTTGTATTCTCTATAGAGGCTCATGACTCGTGACCCCTGGTCCTTGGGGAGTTGTTATTATTTTTGGGATATGATCCCTGTACTTGGTTATTCCATTACTGTTGTTTCGTATTTTGATATGCTTAAATGGGATAAAGCGAGCTTCTAGCTTCGTCGTTGTTATTGATTGGTCAGGCTGGCCTAGCAATATGCTGGGTGCCATCACGACCGGATTTGGGGTCGTGACATGTTGGTATCAGAGCCTAGGTTACTAGGCCTCATGAGTCTTGAGCCGGTTGGTAGAGTCTTGTGGATCGGTATGGGGACGCCTGTACTTATCCTCGGGAGGCTGCAAACCTTTAGGAAACACTTCACATTTCTTGGAATTCTTATCGTGCGTACTTGATTCAGCTTGAGATATACTTTTGAAATTCCTTCCGCACGTTTGTGTACGCATCGAGCGCTCAGTAATATAATTGCCTTATGGCTTGTGATTTCCCCGAACGAGGGGCGAGATATAATCTCTGTGAGTTCATGTTGGGCCAATCGGGATGACTTGAGGCTGGACCTTGTATATGACTTGAGCATCGAAGTGATGATTTTGTGAGTGATGGCAATAGATAAGGTATTGAGGGACTGAAACCCGCATTTGTACTATACAGTGCTATGCTGAGACGATACACGCGTCAGGTGACGAGCGTGGTGGTATTGTGACTGGGGATTTGGACTTGATCCTTCCCAATTGATAAATTACTGTGTAAAGTGACTGAGACTCGGGCTTATATCTATGTACTTGGGCTAGTAGCCATGTTTGGGGCCTTGTGCCGATCTGTAGAGTATTAGGGAGGCTTACTAATGGATGAGCTATTAATTGCTCGACTTTTGACTAATATGTTGTGTAGCCCCGAGCTATGGGCGTGGTGAATATTTATCATATCTCTTAGTTGGAAGGTAAAGTGCCTTATGTGTAGTAAAACGAGTTTAGACTCAGGAAGACTAAAGTGATTATGCTATGTATATCCTGGTGGAAGGTGTTGTACTGAAATACTAGATTGAGGAAAAATAGGTGGGTTGATTCTGATGTGTAATTGAAGGGTATTTGAGATATGTTATGATTTGAGCAGGTGCAGTACATGTTCAGGTATAAATTGTGATAAGATGATTCGTATAGTATTGAGATTTAATATTGTTGAAATACATTGTGATGTCTTGTTGAGTTGTGGATGTATTGTTAGAATGGTTGGGTGATTCTCTGGTAGGAGGATAGGCCAATTTACAAAGGAAACTCTGTCGAAATTTTTGGAAAATATGGGACTTAGAAATGATTTCTATCACCTAAAGAGAGTAGGCTTAACTATGGTGTGTGTCTAAATGCAAGAATTGCAGAGGGTTAAGGTCTCTGATGATTGGAGTCTTTGTCAAGCTTGTAAATGACTTGAGTTTAATCTCACCATAATATTGTGGCATCATTTGAGTAAGAATGACATAGATGGCTAAAAATGTTTTGATGTATGGCTCCGAGCCAAGTTGGGGAGGTTGTTATTGAATAACTGATTGCACTGTTGTGTGCTATGTTGGTTCTGTCTCTAAGTATGTTGGGAAAATTCTGATAAAGGTTATGGTGCTTCGTAGATATGAAGAAATAATAGGATGGTTTGAACTGCTGCCGGTAAGAATGTTCGGTGTATAGGAAGGAAAGATAGCTAAATGCATTTGTATGCAATCGTGTTCTGCGGTGCCAGAGTTTTAACAAGTCACGAGTGGTTCTGTTTAATAAGACAGTTGAATTATAATTGAATAAGGGTGAATGACGCCCGAGAATGGTTTTGCGGTGTTCAAGATTTTGCTTGTAACAGTCAGGTGTATTAAGATTGTGTATATGGCTAAAGATGGTGTATTCGTTATAAGGGATGAAGACTTGTGTAATGATATGTGAATGATGAGATTCTAGGTATTTATATTGGAGAGTAATGATAACGAATTCAAAAATCGCAAGAAGTTCTTCAAAATAAAGTATTGTAGAATGTGGTACTTCTGGGAAACATTGAGAGAGTATTCAGCGGACTGTGAGCCTTAGACCGTGTAGTCTTATGTATGAGTCTCGTATGGTAACATGAGTTGAGATAATATAGTGCTACAGTAAAGGCTAGTACTAAGTTAAAGATGAATCAGAAAGGAAATTGGGTAAATGGAGCAACATGTTAGTAAACCAGAACAGTATGATAAGGATATGATTAACTCCTGGTATATGTTCGAAGTAATGAGTCTTGCAGATATGGTGCAACAAAGCTCTTGAGTGTTGATAGGTGCATAGCTTGACATGGGTAAAAGGACTCAGTCCTGGCAGTTAAACTTATGCAATGAATTGGGAGAAAGAGTTTGTGATGTGTTCTACCGTGGGTTGAAAGTGAGTATATTCCTGTTGGTATGCGAAGCTGGGAATGTGTAATGAGTTTTCTTCTATATGGGATCATGAAGGTCCTTCACTAGTTAAGTGCGTCGATGTTTGCGGCGTAGGAAAGGGATAGAAGTTCCATGTTATCTTAGTTTGGTATAGTATATGTGATGTGTTATGGAAAGTTGGTAATGGCATGTTCAAGGTTTTGAGATGAGTTCATAATATATGGGAAGTGAAAAAAAAAAATTATTGAGCAGCGCAGACAGCTGCAGATGATCTAAGAATCGATCTTTCTGGTGATTAAAAAAAATGATACTGACATTCTAGTGATTTGGCAGGGTATATGGTAAAAAAGGGACAAGGTATTGTAAACTGATAATATCTAGTGGTATGGTGGTATCCTCTTGTTGGATCGACTGTGATGATTGAGTTGATAATGGCATAGGGAAATTTCTGAATGACTCCTGTGGTATGAATGGATGCTTGATGTGCGCTATGTATTCATACGGTGGAGTGTGGAACCAGGTAGAGCGATTCATGTGTTATATAAATGTTGGAGACTAGAAGTTCTCGTAAATCCGCCTATGTAGTGGTGGTATGACGTGTGTATCGACACCGTTTAGCGGTTATTAGAAATTGGAAGCCCTAATGGCTCTCTTGTTGCTTGATACGATGAATTTGAATAATGATACTTGATTGCAGACTGGTTGTCATAAGTCAGGTTGTCTAGACTTATGCGATATGGACTATGTTAGAAAATGTCACAAACTGCGTGGCAGAGTGCATCAGATCATGCTCCCGTAGAGTAGATGTACCCTAGGACCAGCGGATGGCTGGCAGGTATTGTTTTGACAGTTGGGCCTTCGTGGCGGATGTTAGTGTAAAGGTATCTACCATTGATTCAGTTCCAGTATTGAGGAACTTTGTCGGATGCATTTCAGGTGGCCGAGCTTGAGGCTATGTATATGTTGTTGCGATGAGCGACTTGACTCGATGTGCATTCCCTTTTGCTAGATGTGTTCGTGGATCGGGTGGCACGCCGCCACAGGTATGGTATCTGGATCGGGTGGCACGCCGCCACGGGTATGTCATTGGAGCGGGTTGCACGCCGCAACAGTGTAATGTGAAAATAGAGTTAGTTATATGTTACCTGGTATACAATACTTCCTGGCTTCTGAGGAAAAGTCCGTATTGAGTATCGCTTGGCGAATGGCACATCGGTTGTGTCCTTTCGGGATTTGATAGCATACGTTAATTGTTTCACCGTGGGTAAGGTTGATTGCTTGGGTTCAAGACCTAGATCTGTGCGTGTCTAACCGTTTTGAGCTTAGTGGCTTGAGGTGCTTCATGAGTAATAATGTTGGGATAGAATCACGAATCGTGGCAAGGTCACGTGATGTTATGACCTCTCGAGGAGGATTTAGGTACTCTATTTCTACAATGCGAGACGCGATCTCAGTTCAATGTTATGATGGCATAGAGGAACTGAATTTCAGCTCTATTTGCTGTAGACATTTGTCATGATTTGAGCTGTCATGATTCGAGTGTGTGCAGACGTTTCTATTGGAGCCTATGTTGTGCTCGTCGTGGCTTAGGCCGGTGTTGAGGTGTCATATCACCAGTGCGGTGTGTTATAATCGAAATGACCGTTGGAGTCATTAATGAATACGCGCATATTCGATCTTAGCTTGTTAGAAAGGTAAAAATAGAGGTTTGGCTCCGATACGTATTGTGGTACCAGTTTTAAAAGGGAAATAGATTCACGAATGGTTAACCTAAGAGATGGGTTCGGTATATCGCGTGCTTCAGCTGCCGTGGGCAGGATATGGAGGTGTTGGAAGAAGACTCTATCTAATGAAAGAGGTTTTCAGCTAGTATTTGGTTATTGTGGCCAGGTTATTGTGATTAGAGACTATCGTCTCGAGTGATTGGGTTGTCGATACATCATATGATCTCACCCGGAGTAGTGAATATGGGTTATTGCAGTGGATTCGAGTGTATCCCGAGTATAGGCATGGGATTTGCAATTGGCATATGATTTCAGAAAGTACAATGTGATTTATGGTTTAGATGGTCTGTGAAATTTTGACTATATGGTGTTTTCGGACTTATGTGAGATAAGGTGACGTATGATCGCCCGATTATATGCTTGGTAAGGTCATTCAGCTATTGGGTTGCCTCTAGTACAACTCTGAGTCTGCTCGAGGACGAGCGTTTGTTTAAGTTGGGGAGAATGTAACGACCCGGCCCGTTGTTACGGGAATTTCCACCACTTTAACTTGCATTTACATATCTTATGCTTTTATATCAGTGTTAGAACCTATCGGGTGAGTTAGGAGTGAACTGAATTGAAAATGAAGCAAATAACATGTTTGAAGGAAGTTTAAATATGAAAAGTCAACCTCGAGTTACCTATCGAGTTAGAGTGCTCGGAATCAGATTCTGATGATTCGACTAGTTTCGGGGGATCATCTATGACTTAGGAGAGCAATCAGAATTGAATTTGGAGGTCCGGTGTAGTTTTAGGCTTGAATTGGCTAAGGTTGAATTATGGCGAAATCCGAACAGTAGGTGAGATTTTGATCCGGGAGTCGGAATGGAATTCCGACTGTTGCAGTAGCTTCGTTAGGTGATTTTGGATATGCCTGCAAATTTTCAGGTCATTCGGACGTCGTTTGATCGGATTTTGGATTGAATGTGTAATTCGGAAAGTTTTAAGGAAGTTAGGCTTGAATCCGTGTAAAAATGTTGATTTTGATGTTTAGGATGGTGTTTTTATGTTTCGAGCAAGTTTGAATGAGGTAATGTGATGTATTGGTGGCTTTGGTTGAGGTCCCGGGTGTCTCGGGATCATTTCGGATGCCTAACGGGCAAGTTTTGATTATGAAGTTGCTGCAGAAAAATTGCAGACAATGATTGCTCTATGCGATCGCATAGAGTCATTGCGATCGCATAGAAGAGTCCTGGAGGGGTGTGGAAAATGTGCTATGCGATCGCATAGCAAGGGGTGCGATCGCATAGGTTTGTCAGACTGCACATTACGATCGCATAACCAGTGTTGCGATCGCAGAGAAGAAAAGGGGAGGTCCGGAAGATTGTGCTATCCGATCGCGGAGATGCATTGCGATCGCATAGAAGGGGTTATTGGCAGGAAAAATTTAACTATATGCGATCGCATAGGGCCATTGCGATCGCAAAGAAGGAATGGTCTGGCAGTGAGTTTAATTACAGAACAGAACCAGTCGCGGGTTTCATACCCCAAAACATAATTTTTGAGCCCTTGAGAGAAGAAATCACGGGAAAACGCCGGGAAATCATCGGGTATTCATCGGAGGTAAGTTTCTTGACTCAAAAACATCATTTTATGGTAGAATTAACATCAATCTTCATGAATTTGGGTAGAAATTGTGAAGGATTGTGGCCTAGATATTGAAAATGAAAATTTGGATTTTCAAAGGACAATCGAACTCCGATTTTGGTAAATTTTATATGTATGGACTCGTGGAGAGACGAGGATTCTGGAAATATGAATTTCGAAATTTTTCGAGATGTGGGCCCAGGGCTCGAATTTTGCCAATTTCGTGATTTTTGATATTTTTCGAGTTCTTTCGATTGGGTTATGTTCCATTAGCCTATTTTGATATATTGGTGCTGCTTTGTGCTAGTTTTGACGTGCATGGATGCCGGTTCTAGGAGCTAAGGCGTCGCGGGCATGAGTTTTCGTTCGTTCGAGGTGAGTAATACTTGTAAATGATGTCCTGAGGGTTAGTAAACCCCGGACTTGCACATCTTAGTGCCGTGTTGAGGTGACTTGCACGCCGGATAACGGGCGTGGGGTAGAGCACCATTGGGGATTGTGACTTGGTCCGTCCCGCGTAATAAATAATAACGCCTAATTGTTGAAATAAATTAGACTAATTATCATACTAGGGCTTCGTGCCTATTATTTGAATCCTTTAGGGATTGGTATCATTGTTTTGATAACACTGTGCATATTTTTATCTAAATTTAAGGTTTTAAATGGGCATGACAATTTATGTGAGCATATGCATACACATGCATGGATCGGACTGCACGCCGCAGTGGTATACGGATCGGGCTGCGCGCCGCAGCAGGTGTGATATTAATATTGTGCTTGGGCTGTAGGAGCCCCTCCGGAGTCTGAACCCCCAGAGTGAGCACGGGTACCCAAATTGGATCGGGCTACACGCCGTAGCGGTCATATGCATTGCATGGCATACATACATTGGTTTACGTGTACCACGTGGCATAATATTTAGCAGTCATACATTACTGACACACATGCATTAGTTGCCTTATTGACCAGATCTCCTGGTGGAAATTGATAAGGAGTGTTGAGCCCGAGGAGCTGATTTGAGTGCGGACTTGCACTGCTTGAGATTGTATCCAGGTATTGGTATGTTATCATGAAAGAATGAAGCTAAAAATTGAGATATCTAAATAATCTACTCACATATGCTGGAAAGGAATAAAAATATAGTTCTGTATTGTGTAGCATGATACAGTGCCTTGCGTGTTTTTCTTCCCTTCAGCATTATTTACTTTTATTACTGCTGAGTTGGAAGTACTCACACCTGACTCCCTTCACCTTGTGTGCAGATCCAGGTACATCACAGCCGAGCTGATTCTATTGCGGTTCGGGAGTGCTTTTGGACAGTCGAGGTAGCTGCCAGCATTCGCAGGACCTGATTCTCCAGTTTGTCTATATTTTTGTTCTGACCATCCCACAATTGTGCACAGTTATATTCACTATCTACACTTTATATACTCTGTAGAGGCTCATGACTCGTGACCCCTGGTCCTTGGCGAGTTGTTATTATTTTTGGGATGTGATCCCTGTACTTGGTTATTCCATTACTGTTGTTTCGTATTTTGATATGCTTAAACGTGATAAAGCGAGCTTCTAGATTTGTCGTTGTTATTGATTGGTCAGGCTGGCCTAGCAATGTGCTGGGCGCCATCACGACCGGATTTGGGGTCGTGACAGTAGCTAAATGCAATGCAATGCATGATATGATCGCTACGGCACGTAGCCCGATCCAATTTGGGTACCTGTGCTCACTGTGGGGGTTCATACTCCGGAGGGGCTCCTACAGCCCCAGCACAATATTACTGCAGCGTGCAGTCCGATCCAACATATATACCGCTGCGGCGCGCAGCCCGATCCACTACCAGTCAGCTAATATGCAATACAACCTCGTAGGCTCAAAAGTAGTTTTGAAAACCTTTTTTATCATTTTTCAGTTGGAAAACAGTAATATCAAGTTCCAGAGATTGGAAATAGCATGATAACAGAAATAGCTACGGACCGGTAATAAACTAGCATGTCAATATCACAAGGCAATGATAACGATCCTCACGGGATCCAATAACTGGCTCACAGCCCACAAGTATACTCAACCGTCCAGGAAGGAGGTTCAACGGCTCAAGAGTAGCCATTATCACAATATAGTATGCAACCATCCGAGAAGGAGGTTCGACGGCTCAGGAATAGCCAAATATCATAACACAGTGTCAATAAGTCGGACTAAGCCATAGTCCCCTATCATAATCGACCCCGCACTCACAAGAGAGTACGTGTGTTGCTGCTATACAGCGGCACAAAGTGGTGTACCGGGGTTTCGAACCCGCTGGTCATCACCCACATCTATTACTCACCTCAATACAGCGCGACGACTACTCCACGATGCCCTTGCCACGAGAATTGAGCTCCACACGCGTAGAATCTGATCAAATACAATAGAAACACAACAAACTAGGCCAATGGGACGACACCCAATCAATACAACTCAATTTACATCATAATTCCCAAAGTTGTCGAAACCCGACTTTCGGTACACTTCTCAAAAAATTATGAAAGCCACATATTCGGAACCCTCATCTCAATACGAGTCTAGGCATATAAAATTTACCGAATTCGGACTCCATTTTCTCACTCAAATCCTTGTTTTTCTACAATTTTAGGCCTGGGTTAAAACCCACCTTTAATCTTCCATTTACAGAGAATTAACCAAGGATTTCATGATAAAATGATTTAATTAAGCCACAAAACTTACCTCCAACGAATCCCTGATGAATTCCCCGCAATTCCCGTGAGTCTCTCTCTCTAGAACTCAGAAATGGTGTTTTGGGATATGAAACCCGCGACTGGTTCTGTTCTGTAATTAAACTCACTGCCTGGTCAATTCCTTCATCGCGTTCGCGACGCCTCTCGCGAACGTGATGCCTTATTCCTTTTCTTCATCGTGAACGCGACGTGAAGTCACGCGTCCGCGAAGGCCAACTTCCCAATCTCCGGATTTTTACTCTACGCGAACGCGTCCCAGTCCACGCGAACGCGATGCCTTGCCTTTTCCTCTTACGCGAACGCGTCCCAAACCATCGCGAATGCGATGCTTCACTTCATTCTCTTACGCGAATGCGGTGCCTCCCTTCGCGAACGCAATGGTCACCTGGCCCCAGCCTACGCGAACACGGCATCGCCCTCGCGAACGCGAAGGCTTAAATTGTGCCCTGTGATATGCAATTTACAGTAGACTTTTCATGTTCCAGAAATGCCGGATGATGGTCCGGATTCACCCCGAGGCCCCAGGGACCCCAACAAAAACCACCAAAATACTCCAAAACACGATACGAACTTGTTCCAAGCATAAAAACACCATCTTAAACATCAAAATCACCAATTACACACGGATTTAGGCCTAAGTTTCTTCAAAACTTCCGAAACTAACATTCGATCAAAAACCCGACCAAACGACGTCCGAATGACCTAAAATTTTGCGGACATATCCAAAATCACATAACGAAGCTACAGGAATTTTCGGAATTCCATTCCGACCCCCGGATCAAAATCTCACCTACCGTTTGGATTTCGCCAAAATTCAACCTTAGCCAATTCAAGCCTATTTCTACACCGGACCTCCAAATTCAATTACGATTGCTCCCCTAAGTCACAAATCACCCCCCGAAACTAACCGAATCATCAGAATCCAATTCCGAGCCCTCTAACTAAATAGTCAACTCTGGGTTGACTTTTCATATTCAAGTTTCCTTCAAAAAGGCTATATGCCTCATTTTCAATCCAATTCACTCCTAACTCATCCGATAGACTCTAACACTGATATAAAAAGCATAAACTATGTAATTTCAACATAACGGGGTGGTAATTCCCGTGACGACGGGCCGAGTCGTCACATTCTCCCCCTCTTAAGCAAACGCTCATCCTCGAGCGGGTCAAGAAACATACCTGAAGTCTCAAACAAGTGAGGATATCTGCTCCGCATCTCCCGCTCGATCTCCCAAGTGGTCTCCTCCACGGGTCGACCTCTCCACTGAACCTTAACTGATGCAATCTCCTTGGACCTCAACTTTCTCACCTGACGACCCAAAATAGGAATAGGCTCCACATCGTAGGATAGATCGCCATCAAGCTGAATGGTACTGAAGTCTAATATATGAGACGGATCCCGAATATATTTCCAGAGCATAGACACATGGAATACTGGATGGATGCTGGATAGGCTGGGCGGCAAGGCCAACTCATATGCCACCTCTCCAACCCTTCCTGAGTATCTCAAAAGGACCAATGTACCTGGGACTCAACTTCCCCTTCTTCCCGAACCTCATGACACCCTTCAGGGGTGAAACTTTCAACAATACTCTGTCACCAACCATGAAAGACAACTCTCAAACTCTACGGTCTGCATAACTCTTCTGGCGAGACTGTGCTGTACGAAGCCTCTCCTGGATCAACTTCGCTCTATCTAGAGCATCTTGAACTAACTCAGTCCCTATCAGTCTATCCTTACCGGGCTCAAACCATCCCATGGGGGATCTACACCGTCTGCCATACAATGCCTCATACGGGGCCATCTGAATACTCGACCGATAACTGTTGTTGTAGGCAAACTCAGCAACTGGTAAGAACTCATCCCACGAACCACCAAAGTCAATCACACATGCTCGCAACATATCCTCCAGAATCTGAATAGTGCGCTCAGACTGCTCATCTATCTGGGGGGTGAAATGCGGTGCTCAACTCAACCCGCGTACCCATCTCTCGCTGAAATGTAATCCAAAACTGAGAAGTGAACTAAGTACCCCTGTTAGATATGATAGACACTGGAACTCCATGCAACCGGACAATCTCCCGAATAAAGATCGCTGCCAACCGCTCCGATAAGTAGGTAGTACTAACTGGAATATAGTGAGTTGACTTGGTCAGCCTATCCACAATCACCCAAACATAATCAAACTTCCTCGCTGTTTGAGGGAGTCCAGTAACAAAATCCATGGTGATCCTCTCCCATTTCCACTCAGGAATATCAATGCGCTGAAATACACCACCGGGCCTCTGATGCTCGTACTTAACCTGCTGGCAGTTGAGGCACCGTGATACATGTCTGACAATGTCCATCTTCATATTTCTCCACCAATAGTGATGTTTCAAATCTTGATACATCTTCGCGGCTCCTGGATGGATGGAATACCGTGAGCTGTGGGCCTCCTCCAGAATCAACTCACGAAGGCCATCAACGTTGGGCACACATATCCGGCCCTGCATCCTCAATACGCCGTCACTATCAATGGTGACATCTCTAGCATCATCATGCCGAACTCTGTCCCTAAGGACAGCCAAATATGGATCATCATACTGGCGCTCACGAATACGATCATATATAGATGACCGAGATACAACACAAGCCAATACCCAGCTGGGATCCGAAATATCTAACCTCACTAGCCGATTGGCTAGCACCTGAACATCATAAGCAAATGGCCTCTCCTCAGCTGGAATATATGCCAAGCTCCCCATACTGTACGCCTTCCGGCTTAAAGCATCGGTCACCACATTGACCTTCCCCGAATGATATAATATAGTGATGTCAAAATCCTTAAGCAACTCAAGCCATCTCCGCTGTCTCAAATTGAGATCTTTCTGTTTGAACAAGTGCTGGAGACTACGATGGTCGGTATACACCTCATAAGACACGCCGTACAAATAATGCCTCCAAATTTTCAAGGCATGAACAATGGAAGCTAGCTCCAAATCATGAACATGATAGTTCTTCTCATGTGGCTTCAACTGCCGAGAAGCATAAGCAATCACCTTACCTTTCTGCATCAACACACAACCTATCCCCACTCTCGAGGCATCACAATAAACGGTATATGAACCTGAAGCTGATGGCAATACTAACACTGGAGCTGTGGTCAAAGCTGTCTTGAGCTTCTGAAAGCTCTCCTCGCACTCATCCGACCACACGAATGGTGCACCCTTCTGGGTCAATCTAGTCAAAGAAGAAGCAATGGATGAAAATCCTTGAACAAACCGGCGATAATATCCCGCCAAGCCAAGAAAACTCCTAATCTTTGTAGCTGAGGACGGTCTAGGCTAACTCTGCAATGCCTCTATCTTCTTTGGATCAACCTGAATACCATCACGAGACACCACATGTCCCAGAAATGCTACGGACTCGAGCCAAAACTCGCACTTGGAGAATTTAGCATATAGCTTCTCCTCCCTCAATCTCTGCAACACAATACTCAAATGCTGAGCATGCTCCTTCTGACTATGGGAGTAGACTTGAATGTCATCAATGAATACAATCACAAATGAATCCAAATAGAGTCTGAACACATTGTTCATCAAATGCATAAATGTTGCTGGGGCGTTGGTCAGCCCAAAAAACATCACAAGAAACTCATAGTGACCATATCTGGTCCTGAATGTAGTCTTCATAATATCAGAATCCCTGATCTTCAGCTGATGATAGCTTGAACGAAGATCAATCTTAGAAAACACCCTCGCACCCTGTAACTTATCAAACAAATCATCTATGCGCGGTAGAGGATACTTGTTCTTCACTGTCACTTTGTTCAATTGCCTATAATCAATATACATTCGCATGGAACCATCTTTCTTTTTAACAAACAACACCGGCGCACCCCACGTGGACACACTAGGGTGGATGAAACCCTTATCCAGAAGCTCCTGAAGCTGCTCTTTCAGTTCTTTCAACTCAGCTGGTTCTATCCGATAAGGAGGAATGGATATGGGCTGAGTGCCCGGCACCAAGTCGATGCCAAAATCAATATCCCTTTCCGGCGGCATGCCCGGCAGGTCTGAGGGGAATACATCTGGAAAGTCCCTCACAACATGTACAGAATCAATGCTAGGAGACTTAGCTCCCACATCTCTCTTAAAAGCTATGTACGATAAACATCCTTTTTCAACCATCTTCTGAGCTTTTAAGAATGAAATGACACGACTAGGGACGAAATCGGTCGAACCCCGCCACTCGATCTGAGAAATACCAGGAATGGCCAACGTAACTGTCTTAGCATGACAGTCCAATATAGCAAGGTACGGAGACAACCAGTCCATACCCAATATAACTTCAAAGTCCACCATCCCCAACAATAACTGATCTTCCTGGGTCTCTAGACCCCCAATAGATATAACACAGGATCTATAGATACGATCCACAACAATCGTATCACCCACGGGGGTGGATACATGAACATGTAAATCAAGACTACCACGAGTCGCACCCAAATGATGTGCAAAATAAGAGGACACGTATGAATATGTGGACCCTGGATCAAATAGAACAGAGGCATCTCTGTGACGGACAGAAATGATACCTGTAATCACTGCATCGGAGGCAACTGCATC
Organism: Nicotiana noctiflora; assembly: GCA_032618575.1. NCBI lineage: Eukaryota > Viridiplantae > Streptophyta > Magnoliopsida > Solanales > Solanaceae > Nicotiana > Nicotiana noctiflora. The sequence continues at coordinate 60,830 of JASVEL010010861.1, read as the reverse complement.
ACGCCTGTCAGGGAGTGCATAGAATCGTGCCTAGCCTCCACCAGATATCTCCTCGCCTCTGGGGCGACCACGAGACTGACCTCCACCTCTACTAGCCTGAGATGGTGCTGAAGAGGAGGGTTGATCCCTCTGCTAATTCTTGTCCCTACGAAGTCGAGGGCCCTGTCTCCTCATGTGGCCAAACTCACCACACTCATAACATGCACCTGGTGCTGGAGAAGGGGACTGAAAGGAACCCCTCACCACAGAAGACCCCTGGGCAGAAGAAGTAGGTGCTGCACACTGGGATGGGAGGGCATTAAGTGATGACTGACCCTGCTGAAACCCCTATCGACCACGACCATAAGAACCTCCGCTCTGCTCAGGGCGTCCTGAATGAGAAGGACGACCTCTACTCTACTGGAAATGCCCTCTGGATGGAGCACCACTGAAACTACCAGAACCACGTGGCCTCTTGGCCTTCCGCTCCTCCCTCTCTCAGCGACGATCCGCCTCAATGGAGCATGCCATATCAACAACCTGCTCAAATGATGATGACAAAACTCTCTCTCGGTCATAAGAATGCGGATAGAGTAGTTGAGGCCATCAATGAACCTCTTGATCCTCTCCCTATCATTAAGGATCATCCATGTGGCATGCCTAGCCAACTGTGTGAATCTAAGCTCATGCTGGGTCACAGACATGTCGCCCTGAACCAACCACTAGCGACGTAGCTCCTCGCGACGAGACTGAGGTACATGCTTCTCTAGGAAGAGAGTAGAGAACTGCTGCCTGTGAGAGGTGCTGCTCCTGCAGGCCTACGCCTCTCAAAGTCCTCCCACCAATTAAATGCGGGACCAGTGAACTGAAAGGTAGTAAATGAAACTCCGCTGGACTCAAGAATACCAACCATACGCAACATCCTCTGACACTTATCCAAGAAACCCTGGGCATCCTCGCCCTCAACGCCACTGAAATGGCGTGGCTGAAGTCTACCAAATCTCTCAAGACGACGCTGCTCGTCGTCGGGCATAGCTTGAACCATATGCTCTGGAGCTGGAGCTGGTGCAGCTGGAGGAATAACCGGTGCAACCACCTGAGCGGGGACCGCCTCTGGCATCTGAAGTCCCTGAACAACCTGCTCAGGTGTGCGAGCTGCAGGGGTCTGCTGACCACCCCCTGTCTGAGATGTCACTACAGTAGCGATAGCTGAAACTACCCGAGCCAAATCGGAACACACCGATAATATCTGAGCAAGACTCTCCTGAAGAACAGGAATAGCAATAGATACAATCTGGCACTGAATTGGGGCTGCTTGAGCATCAACCACTGGGGGTTGCTCCTGAACTGGTACAACGAGCGGGTCAGCTGGCATTGCCTCAGCTGCCTTACCTCTACCTCTGGAACGACCGCGCCCACGGCCTCTAGCAGGTGGCAATGGAGGTCGTCCACCTCGTCCTGATGCTCGCGTTCTCACCATCTGTGAGAGAATAGAATATAGAAGTTCAGTTCTCAGAACAACAAGATCGCACGACATAGTTCAAGAAAAGTGAAATGTTTCCTAAAGGTTCGCAGCCTCCCGAGGATAAGTACACGCGTCCCCGTACCGATCCACAAGACTCTACTAACCGGCTCAAGACTTATGAGGCCTAGTAAACCTAGGCTCTAATACCAACTTGTCACGACCTCAAATCCGGTCGCGATGGCGCCAAGCACACTACTAGGCCAGCCTGAACACTCAATAACAATGACGGGGCTAGGAGCTCGCTTTATCCCAATTTAACATATCAAATCGTGAAACAGCAGTGATATATATATCGGAAAAAATAGGGAATCAAGCCCCAACACATACCAACTCCCATAAACCGAAGGGTCAAGAGTCATGAGCCTCTACTAAACATAAGTGTGATAATGGTTTACAAGATACCAAGTGCGGAAAGAAATAGCAATACAGAATTAAAAGACAGTAGGAAGGGATATCGAGTCCTGCGGACTATGCAGCTACCTCGTATATCCCACAGAAGTCGCCTCGAACAGCTACTGGATCACTGCTGAGAGGTACCTGGATCTGCACACAAGGTGCAGGGAGTAAAATGAGTACTGCCAGACTCAGTGGTAATAAACATGGGTAAGACAGCGTATATAAGAAATCCACAATAAAGCACTATGTAAAGCTGTAAATAAATACCCTGTCATAGAATAAATATCAACTGTACCTATACTAACAGGTACCCGCAAAACAGTATAACAGCTATCAAATGTAGCTAAATGCAATGCAATGCATGATATGACTGCTACAGCGCGTAGCCCGATCCAATTTGGGTACCCGTGCTCACTGTGGGGGTTCAGACTCTGGAGGGGCTCCTACAGCCCAAGCACAATATTACTGCGGCGTGCAGTCCGATCCAACATATATACCGCTGCGGCGCGTAGCCCGATCCACTACCAGTCAGCTAATATGCAATACAGCCTCGCAGGCTCAAAAGTAGTTTTGAAAACCCTTTTTATCATTTTTCAGTTGGAAAACAGTAATATCAAGTTCCAGAGATTGGAAATAGCATGATAATAGAAATAGCTACGGACTGGTAGTAAACTAGCATGTCAATATCACAAGGCAATGATAACGATCCTCGCGGGATCCAATAACTGGCTCACAGCCCACAAGTATACTTAACCGTCCAAGAAGGAGGTTCAACGGCTCAAGAGTAGCCATTATCACAATATTGTATGCAACCATCCGAGAAGGAGGTTCGACGGCTCAAGAATAGCCAAATATCATAACACAGTGCCAACAAGTCGGACTAAGCCATAGTCCCCAATCAGAATCGACCCCGCACTCACAAGAGAGTACGTGTCTCGCCGCTATACAGCGTCATAAAGTGGTGTACCGGGGTTTCGAACCTGCTAGTCATCACCCACATTTATTACTCACCTCAATACAGCGCGACGACTACTCCGCGATGCCCTTGCAACGATAATCGAGCTCCACACGCGTAGAATCTGATCAAATACAATAGAAACACAACAAATTAGGCCAATGGGACGACACCCAATCAATACAACTCAATTTACATCAAAATTCCCAAAGTTGTCAAAACCCGACTTTTGGTACACTTCTCGAAAAATTACGAAAGTCACATATTCAGAACCCTCATCTCAATACGAGTCTAGGCATATAAAATTTACTGAATTCGGACTCCATTTGCCCACTCAAATCCTTGTTTTTCTACAATTTTAGGCCTAGGGTTAAAACCCACCTTTAATCTTCTATTTACAGAGAATTAACCAAGGATTTCATGATAAAATGATGTAATTAAGCCAAAAAAATTACCTCCAACGAATCCCCGATGAATTCCCAGCAATTCCCGTGAGTCTCTCTCTCTAGAACTCAAAAATGGTGTTTTGGGGTATGAAACCCGCGACTGGTTCTGTTCTGTAATTAAACTCACTGCCTGGCCAATTCCTTCATCGCGTTCGCGACGCCTCTCCCGCGAACGCGATGCCTTATTCCTTTTCTTCATCGCGAACGCGACGTGAAGTCACACGTCCGCGAAGGCCAACTTCCCAATCTCCGGATTTTTACTCGACGCGAACGCGTCCCAGTCCACGCGAACGCGATGCCTTGCCTTTTCCTCTTACGCAAACGCGACCCAAACCATCGCGAACGCAATGCTTCACTTCATTCTCTTACGCGAACGCGATGCCTCCCTTCGTGAATGCGATGGTCACCTGGCCCCAGCCTACGCGAATGCGGCATAGCCCTCGCGAACGCGAAGGCTTAAATTGTGCCCAGTGATCTACAATTTACAGCAGACTTTTCATGTTCCAAAAATGCCGGATGATGGTCCGGATTCACCCCGAGGCCCCTGGGACCCCAACGAAAACCACCAACATACTCCAAAACACGATACGAACTTGTTCCAAGCATAAAAACACCATCTTAAACGTCAAAATCACCAATTACACTCGGATTCAGGCCTAAGTTTCTTCAAAACTTCCGAAACTAACATTCGATCAAAAACTCGACCAAAACGACATCCGAATGACCTGAAATTTTGCGGACATATCCAAAATCACATAACGAAGCTACAGGAATTGTCGGAATTCCATTCCGACCCCCGGATCAAAATCTCACCTACCATTCGGATTTCGCCAAAATTCAACCTTAGCCAATTCAAGCCTATTTCTACATCGGACCTCCAAATTCAATTCCGATTGCTCCCCTAAGTCACAAATCACCCCCCGGAACTAACCGAATCATCAGAATCCGATTCCGAGACCTCTAACGAAATAGTCAACTCCAGGTTGACTTTTCATATTCAAGTTTCCTTCAAAAAGGCTATATGCCTTATTTTCAATCCAATTCACTCCTAACTCATCTGATAGACTCTAACACTGATATAAAAGCATAAAATATGTAATTACAACATAACAAGGTGGTAATTCCCGTGAGGACGGTCCGGGTCGTCACATACACACTATAGCTGGAATTCTCACAGCTCATCCGAACCATAGACCGCATTGCACTTCCCGAAATCACATACCAGTCCTAATCTCATGCCTATGCCCAGGATACACACGATCCAACTGTAATAGCCCATACTCGCCACTCCGGGTGAGATCACATGATGTATCAAACAACCCCAATCACTCGAGACGATAGTCTCTAATCACAACAATTGGCCACAATAACCAAATACTAGCGAAAAAAACCTTTCTCATTGGATAAAGTCTTAACCCAACACCTTTATATCCTGCCCATGGCAACCGAACACGCGATATATCGAATCCATCTCTCAGGTCAACCATTCATGAATCCATTTCCCTTTTAATTGATACTACAACAGAATTCGAAGCCAAATGTCGATATTACCCTTCTAACCAACTGAAATCATACATGGTCGCACTCATTAACGACTCAAATGATCATTTATGTTATAACACACCACACTAGTGATATGACGCCTCAACACTGGCCTAAGCCGCGACAAGCACAACAGAAGATCCAATAGGAAACGTCTGAACATACTCAAATCATGACAACTGACTCCAACAATAGAGCCGTAATTCAATTCTTCTGTACCATCATATCATAAAACTGATATCCCGTCTCACATAATAGGAATAGAGTACATGACTCCTTCTCGAAAGGTCATAACATCACGTGGCTTTGCCACGACTCATGATTCTATCCAAACACTATTACTCACGAAGCACCTCAAGTCACCATGATCAGAACGGTTATCCACGCACATATCTAGGTCTGAACCCAAGCAATTAATAACACCTGCGGTGATACAATTGATGTACGCTATCAAATCCTGAAAGGACACAGCCAATGTGCTATTCCCCGAGCGATACCTAATACGGACTATTCCTTAGAAGCTAGGAAGTATTGCATACAAGGTAACATATAGGAAGCTATATTTTCCACAATACACTGTTGCGGTGCGCAACCCGTTCCAATAACATACCTGTGGCGGCGTGCCACCCGATCCATATACCATACTTGTGGCGGCGTGCCACCCGATCCTGATACCATACATGTGGCGGTGTGCCACCCGATTCACGAATACATCTAGCAAAGGGAATGCACATCGAGTCAAGTTGCTTATTGCAATGACATATATATACATAAATCTAGAAAAAGGGAATGCACATCGAGTCAAGTTGCTCATTGCAACAAACATACATATAGCCTCAAGCTCGGCCACATGAAACGCATCCGACAAAGTTCCTCAATACCGGAACCGAATCAATGGTAGATACCTCTACACTAACATCCGCCACGAAGGCCCAACTGACAAAGCAATACCTACCAGCCGTCCGCTGGCCCTAGGGTACATCTACCCTTGCTGGAGCATGATCTGATGCACTCTACCACGCAGTTTGTGACATTTTTGTTTTTCTGACATAGTCCATATCACATTAGTCTAGACAACCTGGCTTATGACAACTAGTCTGAAATCATATATCATTATTCAAATTCATCATATCAAGTAACGAGAGAGCCACTCGGGCTTCCAATTCCAACAATCGCTAAACGATGCCGATCCACTCGATATACCACCACTGCGTAGGCGGATTACGTGAACTTCCAGTCTCTAACACATGTATTACACATGGATCACTATGCATGATCCCACACTCCACCGTACGATTACATAATACACATCATGCATCTATTCATACCACGAAAGCCACAGAAATTTCCCTATGCCATTAACAACTCAATCATCACCGCCAATCCAACAAGAGGATACTACAATACCACTAGATATAATCAGTTTACATACCTTCCCTTTTGATCATATATTCTGCCAAATCACTAGAATAGCAGTACCATTTTTCTTTAATCACCAGAAAGATCGATTCTTAAATCACCTACAGCTGCCCGCGCTGCTCAATAATTTTTAATGACTTCCCATATATTATGAATTGATCTCAAAACCTTGAACATGTCATTATCAACTTCCCATGACTCATCGTATATACCATACCACACTAAGATAACATGGAAACTTGTATCCCTTTCCTATGCCGCAAACATCGACAACAACTCAAGAACTTTCACGATTCCATATAGAAGAAAACTCATTACACATTCCTAGCTTCGCATACCAACAGGAAATACACTCAGTTTCAACCCACGGTAAAACACATCACAAACTATTTTTTCCAATTCATTGCATAAGTTTAACTGCCAGGACTGACACCTTTTACCCACATCGAGCTATGCAATTGCCAGCACTCAAGAGCTTTGTTGCACAATATCAGCAAGACTCATTACTTCAAACACATACCAGGAATTAATCGTATCCTTATCATACCGTTCCGGTTTGTTAACAAGTTGCTCCATTTACCCAATTTCCTTTTTGATTCATCTTTAATTTAATATTAGCATTTACCGTAACACCACAATACCTCAGCTCAGGTTACCACACGAGACTCATACATATGACCACACGATCTAAGACCTATATGCTGCTGAATACTCTCTTAATGTTTCCCACAAGTACCACATTCTACAATGCTTTATTTTTGAAGAACTTCCTGCGATTTGGAATTAATTATCATTACCTCCCAATACGGATACATAGAATCCCATCATTCACATAACATAACACAAGTCTTGATTCCTTCTAACGAAACCACCGTCTTTAGCCACGTACACAGTCTTAAGGCACCTGACTGTTGCAAGCGTAGATCTTGAACACCGCAAGGCTATTCTCGGGCTTCATTCACCCTCAACAAGGTATAATTCAACTGCCTTATTGAACAGAACCACTCGTGCCTTACTAGAACTCTGACACTGCAGAACATGATTACATTCAGATACACTTAGCTATCTTTCTTTTCTATACACCGAATATTCTTTACCAAAATAAGTTCAAAACATCCTAGTATTTCTTCACATCTTCGAAGCACCATAAACTTTATCAAAATTTCCCAACATACCCAGAGACAGGACCAACATAGCGCATAACAGCGCAATCAGTTAATCAATAACAACCTCCCCAACTTGGCTCAGAGCCATACATCCAAGCACTTTCAGCCACTCATAGCATTCTTACTCAAATGATGCCACCATGTTCTAGTTAGATTAAACTCAAGTCATTTACAAGTTTCAGCGGAGATTTGAATCATCACACATCTTAACTCTTTTGCAACTCTTGCATTTATACACACACCATTTAAGCCTATTATCCAGGTGAAAAAATTATTTTCTAAGCCCCAAATGTTCCAGAAATTTTAACAGAGTTTCCTTTGTAATTCGGTCTATCCACCTGCCAGTGAATCACCAAAATCATCCTAACAATGCATCCGCAACTCGTCAAGACATCACAATGCATATCAACAACATAAATCTCAATACTAAACGAATTATATCATCAGCATTAGTACATGAACATGCGTTGCACCTGCTCGAATCATCACACATATACCTTTCACCATGATACACCTAGCACAGCCACTTTGGTCTTCCTGCGTCTGAACTCATACTACGACACGTAATGCACTATACCTTTCCACTAAGAAACATGAACATACCCACCACGCCCATAGCTAGGGCTACGTAACGGATCAGAATAAGGATTGAATACCTTGCAGCTCACCCATTATCAAACTGCCATTTTCACAATTAAGATCAATACTGATCGCATGAATTTCATAATACCGGCTCGCGAAATTAGCACCTCGGTGCTCAAGCCATAGACAAAGAGTCGGCCTCAAGTCCTCCAGACTGGCCCAACATGAACTCGCAGAGATTATATCTCATCCCTCGATTGGGGAATCATAAGCCATCAAGGCAAATTTATCACTAAGCACTCGAGTGCGCGCATCAATGTGCAGGAGGAATTTCAAGAATTATATCTCAAGCTGAATCAAACATGCACGATGAGAATTCCAAGAATTTTAAACTTTCCTAAAAGGTTTGCAGCCTCCCGAGGATAAGTACAGGCGTCCACGTATCGATCCACGAGACTCTACCAACCAGCTCATGACTCGTGAGACCTGTTAACCTAGGCTATGGTACCAACTTGTCACAACCCAAACCCCGGTCGTGATGGCGCCCAACACAATGCTAGGCAAGCCCGACCATATTACCTCTTAAACTAGCAAATTCTTATTTCCAATTAATCTAGTTAAACTTAAACAATAAGTGATCATGTCAATGTGATAAACGCAATAGTAGCAACATACATAATACGGTCCTAACCGAATCTTGGTGTCACGAGTCTGAGCCTCTACAAAGGAGGTCTACTTCAAAATCCAGACTAAGCAGAATGGAAACAACAAAATGATAAAGAAGGAGAAAACAGGTTCTACGGACGTCGGCAGCTACCTCGTAGTCTCTGCGGAATAGAAATGGATAAGCAGTTGCAACAGCTCAACTGCTCTCCGGCACCTGTGAATCTGCACAAAAAGTGCAAGGGAGTGGGGTGAGTATATTTCAACTCAGTGAGTACTAATAATAAATAACAACTGGAAGTGAGAACACATGTACTATCACTAAACAGTTCTAAGGCAAACCCCCACAGGTAAGTCATCACTATAATGAGTACTTTGATCTCCAGTCCACATCTATCTCAACCAGGTCCCACACTGATCCCATCCTCACTCGTACCACTACGGTGTACAACCATCTCAATATATGGAGATATATACATCTGTCTGTAATGTATAAGTATTTAAGTATGTATAAGGATATGAATAAGTATAATGATGCGGCGTGCAACCCGCTCCAATACATATATCGCTGCAGCGCGCAGCCCGCTCCATTTAATGTCGACGTCGCTCACTTGGGGTGTATACAGACTTCGGAGGGGCTCCCTAAGCCCAAGCGCTATGATACTGCGGCGTAGAGCCCGATCCACACATATATCACTGCGGCGTGCAGTCCGATCCAATATATATATATATATATATATATATATACTGCGGCGTGCAGCCCGATCCACACATGTATTACTACGGCGTGCAGTCCGATCCAATATTTATATGTATATATATTTATACTGCTGCGGCGCGCAGCCCGATCCCATAATATACACTAGTGCTCACTGAGAATGTGTGTAGACTCAGACTCCGAAGGGGCTCCTACAGCCCAAGCGCAATAATACCGCGGCGCACAGTCCGTCCCACATGTATATTACATATATATAGTGCTGCGGCGTGCAGCCCGATCCAACATAGATATATATACATAATATCTCATAGTGGGTCCTCGACACTATCTTAGTCAATATAGACTTGACCTCTCAGGCCCACTCAGCTAGAACAGGGAATTCCACCCCAAGTAGTCTTCCTCAAGGTACACATCTATTACTGGCTCATGATATGCTATACAGCTATAACTACAGCTGAGTGTATGTATCCAGCATGATATACTACGGCTTAGTGTATGTAGCCAGCATGATATAGTACGGTTGAGCGTATGTAGCCAGCATGATATACTACGGCTGAGTGTATGTAGCCAGCATGATATAGTACGACAGAGCGTATGTAGCCAGCATGATATACTACGACTGAGTGTATGTAGCCAGCATGATATAGTACGACTGAGCGTATGTAGCCAGCATGATATACTACGGCTGAGTGTATGTATCCAGCATGATACAAGGGTCACCTAACTCTACAGGTATCCCTAATACTTCTACAGATCAGCACAAGGCCCCAAACATGGCTACTAGCCCAATTACACAATTATAATCCCATTCTCAGTCACAATACACAATACACTATCAGTCGGGAAGGACCAAGTCCAATCCCCCAATCACAATGTCACCACGCCTATCATATGACGCGTGTCTCATCTCAACATAGCACTGTAAAGTGCATGTACGGGGTTTCAAACCCTCAGTACATTATTTACTACCACCACTCACCTCGATCCGGCAAAACCTCATGCCCGCGATGCCTTTGCTCCTCAAACTGGCCTCCACGTGCGTCTAATCTATCCAAAATCATAAGTAATACATCATAATATGCTAATGGGACATAACCCAATCGAAAGAACTCGAAAAATACTCAAAATCACGAAATTCGCAAAACCCGAGCCCGGGGCCCACGTCACGAAAAATTCTGAAATTCACATTTTCGGAATCCTCGTCTCGCCACGAGTCCGTACATACCAAGAACTCCCAATTCGGACCACAAATGGTCCTTCAAATCCTAAATTTAAGGTTTGTGCTCCAAGCCCTATTTTCTTGATTTTTAGCTATAAATTCATGAATTCCATGGATGATTCTTGTATAAAACATGTATTTAACTAATAAAACTTACCTCCAATAATTCCCCGTCGAAATCCCTTCGATTCCCGTCCAAAAGCTCTCAAGAATGGCCAAAAATGGTGGAAAAATGGGTTGTTTTCGCGACTGAAATGTTTTTAACATTCTGTCCGGGAACTGTAGCTAACAATATGCGATCGCATAGAACAAAATTTTCGTTCACTGTAGCTAAGTCTATGCGATTGCATAGAAAAAAATCATGGTACTGTAGCTAACACTATGCGATCGCATCAGAGCATTGCGATCGCATAGAACAAACTCTCCGGGCACTGTAGCTTAGCCTATGCGATTGCATAGAACAAAATCCTGGGGTACTGTAGCTAACACTATGCGATCGCATCAGAGCATTGCGATCGCATAGAACAAAATTTCTCTGCAATTTTTCTGTTGCATTTTTCAACTAAAAAATTCCCGTTAGCCATCCGAAATCACCCCGAGGCCCCCGGGACCTCAATCAAAAATTCCAATATATCCTATAACGCTATTCAAACTTGTTCCAATCATAAAAACACGACCTTAAACACAAAAATCATCAAATCATGACGGATTCAAGCCTAAGTTTGAACTATAACTTCCGAAACCAACATTCAATCAAAAACCCGACCAAACGATGTCCGAATGACCTAAAAATTTGCAGACATATCCAAAATCACCCAACAAAGCTACTGCAACTATCAGAGTTCCATTCCGACTCCCGGATCCAAATCTCACCTATCAATCGGATTCCGCCAAAATTCAACTTTAGCCAATTCAAGCCTAAAACTACACCAGGCCTCCAAATTCACTTCCGATCGCTCTTGTAGCTCATAAATGACCTCCCGGAGCTGACCGAATCATCAGAATTCAATTCTGAGCTCTCTAACTCACAAGTCAACATCCAGCTGACTTTTCTCAACTCTTCCTTCTTCTAAGAGACTATTTGTCTCATTTCCAACCAAATTCAACCCGGATTGACTCAAACTCACCAAATATGCACATTGGAACATTAACAAGTATAATACGGGGATAACGGAGTGATAACTCACATGATGGCGGGGCGGGTCATCACACCAACGAAAGCCACAAACATACTCCATAGAACTATACGAACTTGCTCCAATGATAAAAACACATACTTTAACACGGAATAACATCGAATTCAAACAATTTAAGCATAAGTTTTCATTCAAACTTCCGCAACAGACATTCGATCAAAAACCCGACCATACGACCTCCGAATGACCTGAAATTTTGCAGGCACATCCAAAATCACCTATCGGAGCTACTGCAACAGTCGGAATTCCATTCCGACTCCCGGATCAAAATCTCACCTATCGATCGAATATCGCCAAAATTCAACCTTAGCCAATTCAAGCCTAAAACTGCATCGGGCCTCCAAATTCACTTCTGATCGCTCTCCTAGCTCATAAATGACCTCCCGGAGCTTACCGAATTATTAGAATTTGATTCCGAGCTCCCTAACTCACAAGTCAACATCCAGCTGACTTTTGTCAACTGTTCTTTCTTCTAAGAGACTACTTGTCTCAATTTCAACCATACTCAACCCGGATTGACTCAAAGTTACCCAACATGCATATTGCAACATTAACAAGCATATAACGGGGATAACGGGGTGATAACTCACATGATGATGGTCCAGATCATCACAATTTTTGTCGTAGTTCATCGGATAGACTATAAAACGTATAATTGCTTCTCCCTCAGAGTCTAAGACACTATCCTCAGGTGCTTCTCGTGCTCTTCCCGACTCCGGACTTGTTATTCATATGATTGGACTACGACAATCACATAAGTTCATTATAAACGATCCGGTCCTATTGAATCATGAATGAAATCGTAACACATTATCAAGTGGATTGGGAAGTCATTAAAAAAAAAATTCCCAAGCAGCAAGGGCAGCTGCAGATAATCTGAGAATTCAATCCTTCTGGTGATTAAGGAAAACAGTACTGCTATTCTAGTGATTTAGGAGAGTATATGGTCAAAGGACAAGGTAATGTAAACTGATAATATCTAGTGGTATTGTGGTATCCTCTTGTTGGATTAACAGTGATGATTGAGTTGTTGATGGCATAGAGAAATTTCTGAATGGCTTACGTAGTATGAATGGATGTTTGATGTGTGTTATGTATTCGTACGGTGGAGTGCGGAATCAGGCATAGTGATTCATGTGTTACATATGTGTTGGAGACTAGAAGTTCTCGTAATCCACCTACGCAATGGTGGCGTATCGTGTGTATCGGCACCATTTAGCGGTTATTGGAAATTGGAAGCCCTAGTGGCTATCTCTTTACTTGATATGATGAATTGTAATAATGATATATGATTGCAGACTGGTTGTCATAAGCCAGGTTGTCTAGACTAATGTGATATGGACTATGTCAGGAAAATGTCATAATTGCGTGGCAGAGCGCATCAGATCATGCTCAAGCAGGGTAGATGTACCCTAGGGCCAGCGGACGGCTGGTAGGTATTGCTTTGTGAGTTGGGCCTTCATGGCGGATGTTAGTGTAGAGGTATCTACCATTGATTTAGTTCTAGTATTGAGGAACTTTGTCTGATGCATTTCATGTGGCCGAGCTTGAGGCTATGTATATGTTTGTTGCAATGAGCGACTTGACTCGATGTGCATTTCCTTTGCTAGATGTATTCGTGGATCGAGTGGCACGCCGCCACAGGTATAGTATTTGGATCGGGTGGCACGCCGCCACATGTATGGTATCAGGATCGGGTGGCACGCTGCCATAGGTATGGTATCTGGATCGGGTGGCACGCCGCCACGGGTATGTTATTGGAAAGGGTTGCGCGCCGCAACTGTGTGATGTCGAAAATATAACTTCCTATATGTTATTTTGTATACAATAATTCCTAGCTTCTGATGAATAGTCCGTATTAGTCGCTCGGGGAATAGCACATCGGTTGTGTCCTTTCAGGATTTGATAGCGTATATCAATTGTATCACCGTAGGTGTGATTGATTTCTTGAGTTCAGGCCTAGATATGTGCGTGGCTGACCGTTTTGAGCATGGTGACTTGAGGTGCTCCATGAGTAATAGTATTTGTATAGAATCATGAGTTGTGGCAAGGCCACGTGATGTTATGACCTTTCGAGGAGGATTCAGGTACCCTAATTCTATGATGTGAGATGAGGTCTCAGTTATGTGTTGTGATGGTATTGAGGAATTTGAATTATAGATCTTTTGTGTGAGTCGGTTGTCATGATTCGAGTGTGTTCATATCGTTCTTATTGGAGCATGTGTTGTGCTCGTTGTGGCTTAGGCTGATGCTGAGGTGTCATGTCACCAGTGTGGTGTGTTATAATCGAAATAATTGTTGGAGTCATTAATGAGTGCGAGTATATTTGATCTTAGTTCGTTAGAAAGGTAATATCGATGTTTGGCTCCAAAATCTATTGGTATCAGTTAAAAAGGGAAATTTATTCATGAATGGTTGACCCGAGAGATGGTTCGGTATATCGCGTGCTTCAGCTGCCGTGGGCAGGATATGAAGGTGTTGGAATAAGACTCTATCTAATGAGAAAGGTTTTTTCTGCTAGTATTTGGCCATGGTGGCCATTGTCGTGATTAGAGACCATAGTCTTGAGCGATTCGGTTGTTTGATACATTATGTGATCTCACTCGGGGTGGAAAGTATGGGCTATTACAGATGGATCGTGTGAATTCTGAGTATAGGCATGAGATTCGGATTTGGTATGTGATTTCGGAAAGTGCAATGTGGTCTATGGTGCGGATGTGCTGTGAGATTTCCAGCTATAGTGTGTACCGGACTTGTATGAGATAGGGTGACGTGGGATGGCCCCGAATATATGCTTGGTAAGTTCATTCAGTCATTGGGTTATTTCTAGTAAACCTCTTGGTCCGCTCGAGGACGAGCGTTTGCTTAAGTTGGGGAGAATGTGACGACCCAGTCCGTCGTCACAAGAGTTATCACCCTATTACCCCTTCGTTTATATGTTTCATGCTTTTATATCAGTGTTAGAGTCTATCGGGTGAGTTAGGAGTGATTCGGGTTGAAAAATGAGGCAAATAGCCTTTTTGAAGGAAGCTTGAATATGGAAAGTCAACCCGGAGTTGACTATTTAGTTAGAGTGCTCGGAATCGGATTCTGATGATTTGGTTAGTTCCGGGAGGTGATTTGTGACTTAGGGGAGCGATCAGAATTGAATTTGGAGGTCCGGTGTAGAAATAGGCTTGAATTGGCTAAGGTTGAATTTTGGCGAAATCCGAACGGTATGTGAGATTTTGATCCGGGAGTCGGAATGGAATTCCGACAGTTGCAGTAGCTCCGTTAGGTGATTTTGGATATGCCTGCAAATTTTCAGGTCATTTGGACATCGTTTGGTCGGGTTTTTGATTGGATGTTGGTTTCGGAAGTTTTAGATGAAACTTAGGCTTGAATTCGCTTTGATTTGGTAATTTCCGTGTTTAAGGACTTGTTTTGATGATTGGAACAAGTTTGTATAATGTTTTAAGTCGTGTTGGTGCTTTTGGTTGAGGTCCCGGGGGCCTCGGGTGTGTTTCGGATGCCTAACGGGTCATCTTTGGAAGTTTTTGAAGTGCTGTTGCTGGTATCTGGTGTTGTCCTTCGCGTCCGCAAGGTCCCATCGCGTTCGCGAAGAAGAAATTGGATTCTGACACTTTTGGCCATCGCGTTCGCGACAGTGCTTCGCGTTCGCGATGAAGGATTTGTCATCTGGGACTTGTGTTCTTCGCGATCGCAACAGTGTTTCGCGTTCGCGAAGAAGGAATTTCTGTCGCGCAGGTCGTACTTCGGAAGCTCATATCATTTTAGCTACAAGAAATTTAGAGGTGATGCAAACACGAAAGTCGTAGAGCTTCGAATCTAGTTTTTAGAAACATATTATAATAGTCAGTTGGAGTTGTGTGTAAAACGTAATGACCATTTCAATAGAGGCTGTCCGAGCAGAGGTGAAAAACAAATTTTTGGAAGTTTGTTCTTCGCGAACGCGAGAGTATGACCGCGAACGCGAAGAACAAGTCTCGGGGCAGCAGAATAAAGTCCAAACTTCGTCCCATTTGTCATTTTTGACGATTTGGAGCTCGGGTAAGGCAATTTTTCGGGAGATATTTTTAGAGAACAACGGGATAAGCACTCTTAACTCAATTTTGGTTGTATAACTTGAATCTATTGCAAGTTTTGGTGTTTAATTTGAGAAATTTTGTTGAAAAGGGAAGAAAACCCTCTTGGATAGAAATGGTGATTTAAGGGGTCAAATGAACTTCGATTTTTATGAACTTGGTATGTATAGACTCGTGTTGAGATAACGATTCCGAAAATGTAACTTTCTATTTTTTCGAGAAGCGTACCAAAAGTCGAATTTTGACAACTTCGTGGGTTTTGGTGTAAATCGAGTTATTTCGATTGGGTTATGTCTAATTAGCCTATATTGATGTATTCTCATTTATTTTGAGCAGATTTGGCATCCGAGGAGATTGATTTGCGAGGCAAGCGCAAAGAGAGCTAGGACTTCTACCGGATCGAGGTGAGTGGTGGTAGTAGATAATGTATTGAGGGTTTGAAACCCCGTACTTGCACTTTACAGTGCTATGTTGAGACGAGACATCATGTGACGGGCGTGGTGATATTGTGATTGGGGAAGTGGACGTGGTCCTTCTCGGCTAATAGTGTATTGTGTATTATGACTGATAATGAGATTATAACTGTGTAATTGGGCTAATAGCCATGTTTGGGGCCTTGTGCCGTTCTGTAGAGCATTAGGGGACCTGTAGAGCTAGGCGACCCCTATATCATGTTGGAACTTACACTCAGCCGTAAAACTAGCTGAATAGCATATTAAGAGCTGGTACTAGATGTGTACTGTGAGAGATAGATTACTTAGGGTGGAAATTCCCTGATTTAGCTGAGTGGGCCTGAAAAGCCAATCCTATACAAATTAGGACAGGGTCGAGGACCCATTATGAGGTATTATGTATATATATCTATGTGGATCGGACTACACGCCGCAGTAATATACAAGTGGGACGGACTGCACGCCGTAGTATTATTGCGCTTGGGCTGTAGGAGCCCCTTCGGAGTCTGAGTCTGCAGACATTCTCAGTGAGCGCTGGAGTATATTATGGGATCGGGCTGCACGCCGCAGTAGTATAGTTATATATGTATATATACATGTGGATCGGACTGCACGCCGCAGTAATATATGTGTGGATCGGGCCGCACGCCGCAACATCATAGCGCTTGGGCCAAGGGAGCCCCTCCGAAGTCTGTATACACCCCCAGTGAGCGCCGTCGATGTTAAATGGAGCGGGCTGCGCGCCGCAGCGGTATATGTATTGGAGCGGGCTGCAAGCCGTAGCATTATACTTATTCATATCCTTATACATACTTAAATACTTATACATTATAGACATATGCATATATCTTCATACATCGGGCTGCGCGCCGCCGCATTATAGACATATGTACACATACATGTACATTGGATCGGCTGTTCGCCGCAGCAGTACGAGTGAGGACTAGGTCAGTGTGGGACCTTGGTAAGATAGATGTGGACTGGAATTTGGGGGTATTCGCTGTTGAGATGACTTACCTGTGAGGTTACCCTTAGAACTGTATAGTGATAGTACAAGTGTTCTCACTTCTAGTTGTTATTTATTATTATTACTCACTGAGTTGAAATATACTCACCCCCTCCCCTACACTTTTTGTGCAGATATACAGGTGCCAGAGAGAAGTTGAGTTGTCGCAGCTGCTTATCCATTTCTATTTCGCGTAGACTACGAGGTAGCTGCCGACGTTCGTAGAACCTGTTTTCTCCTTCTTTATCATTTTGTTGCCTTCGTTTTGCTTAGACTTGTTTGTATAGGTTGTTTTATCTATAGAGGCTCAGACTTGCGACACAACGATTTGGTTGGGACCGTATTTTGTATGCTTCTACTATGACGTTTATCATTTTGATATGAACACTTGCTATTTAAGCTTTAATTGATCACCTGAAATCAATAATTGGTTGGTTTAGTGGATAACATGTGCGGGCTTGCCTAGCATTGTGTTGGGTGCCATCACGACTGGGGTTTGGGTCGTGGCACACCTATACAATCTTCTTGTGGGACAAGCTCCCACCATCTTCCGAAAAATTAAACGGGCCTGCACATTCAAACCACGAGCTGCACTAACACTGAAAAGCGATTAGGAGTCCCTAATTGGATGCAAGGCCTTTCTCATAGAACACAGATCTCAAGTGATACTGACGTTAACACCCATCTTACTCAAAACACTGAAACTCCTTTCCCGCTCATCCGAGCTCTTTATATCACATTTATTGACCAAACTGTGATATGCGATAGACACAATTTCCATCATAGCTCTAGAACTGACGATAGGCTAATACTTCATCACATAAGACCTTCCATTTAACTCATTTCAGGAGAACTATAGCAACACACGGCGAGTTCTCATAACCGTTGAATATGCCAATCTCTAAGTAGTGGTCCAAGCCACCATAACCCTTTCCGAGGTCCGCCTACTCATAACGGGCCCTAACAGAAGAATACTTAAGAATAACATCAATCACTGCGGCCGACAAGCCTCAAATGCGCCGCCACAAACCGCATGCATTCCTCGATCACGTTACATGAACCGATCATTGACACCAATATGCCAACTCAACTTTGGCTAATCAATCTACTTCCTTCCTTTTTATCCTTGATTGCCTTAGAAGTGTTAATATCTCCCTTCAATACTTAACGTATTCCAACCACACTCATGCCGAGTGACCTTAAATTATGAGGCCATGCTGTCTCAAGAACGATGACAATTTCATGTCTCTCAAATGCTACCCCACAAGTCAAAACATCATAGATTGTCTTTGTGCTTTTCTTCATAAGTTTCTTCAAAAGCTTGAGCCTCAATTGTACTTATAGACTCAGAATTATCAAACACCACACTTGACCTCTTAAATTTACTAGGACCGCTATTGAGAGCCATCCGGCCCTGACTTACCCCAGTACGCAACCAACTCTACTGAATGTTTATAAAATATGAATACCCTCTCGATAAAGCACCCAGCGAAATCGCTTCCCGTGAAGCCTGCACCTATACGAGGCATAAATCATGAATCTTTCCTCAAGTTTGAAAATGAGCCAGTAAGGCTAACAATAACATGCATTCAACAATTCATATACTCAAATTACCTCCCATGGTATTTTTCCGTAGCTGCAATAACCCATTAATACGATAATACTCAGAATTCACGCTGGTAATTAGCCATGCGGCCCAAATCATAAGCGGTGAGACTCTCCCACTAGCTCAAAGCTACTAGTACACGACTCTCGAGCACATTAGAAACAGTCACTCAAGTCATCTACACTTATTCAACCGCAATTCACTTGATCCTACGAACATAATCACCTGTGCCCTATTAGCACTCTGACCCCATAGGGTATGACCCCATTCCAACACAACCAAATATCATCTCGATCCATGCACCGAGCATTCTCTACCAACGACGTCTTAAAACATACTATGATTCTCACACGCCTACGAAGCACCATGTAGCCTTCGTCGAATATTTCCCTGCCGATAATAAAAATGTAGATTTTATTAGGGACACAGGGACATCAAAAGTCCCAACATCATACCATATGAGCCTCAACTATTGCCCATCCGCAAGTTTTCAAGAACCTTTTGAATGGCACCTAAATACATCGCAGGCCAAATCTAATATGAGACATGACCCATAATTAGATCGTTGATAGTGAAATCCTTTCACTTGACATGGAGCCTTAAGATACATCTTGCTAATCCATGACAGTAGCCTTTATCATTTGTACATCTTCATCATAAGACAGTCCAAGACATTCGTTTGGTACCTGTCCTTCTTAAGATAGTTAAACTCATTTTTCCCCAGTATCTCTGTTGGCTGAATCCTTCGCTAAATAGATATCTCATATGAACCATATAGTCTTTATTACCACCAACTATCTTTAGATCTATATCCACCTTGTCATTTTACCATTATCGTGACGATTAGGCAGTTAAGTAAACCTTCTCAAGACCGTACTTATCAACCGAATGCCAGAACCTAGTGCACCCCCATGTGCACACTTGAAGATCTCTCAATTCTCTTGCATTATCGATATGGATGACACGCGGTAACAATGGTTGAGTAAATTCTTGACTCCCTTGAGATCTCTCTACTGCGTCATGAACCGTCGGCGCATACTTGATTCCGAGTGCGCAATTTCAATACACGAGTGGATGTAAAAGAACATATGACATAGGCTTCGACTTAATAAATGGTGCACGATAAGGAGTTCAAAGAATTGAAGAGTTTCCTAAACAGTTACATATGCTCTCGTAGATAAATACAGACGTCTCCGTATCGATCAGCGAGACTCTAAGTAACCGGTCTGTGTCCCGTGACTCCTATGAACCTAAAGCTCTGATACCAACTTGTCACGACCCTAGTTCACCAATCGTGAACATGTCGTGATTGCACCCAGTTCCCACGGCTAGGTAAGCCTAACACATTGCGAAATATATAAGTTATGAACATTAAATAATAAATAGCGGAAAAATAATATAAAAGGGAATATAATCCGTGCCGCTTGGCACATACACCCGTCAAAACACACTGTATATAACACCACCAAGACCCGGAATCCCACGGGTAACACAGACTAAAAGAGAGTATACAACTGTGGCTCTATGTGTAAAGAGTATCTAACAACGAAATGAAGGAAAACATCTACTAATACTATCAGAATAGAAGGAGGGCCTCCGGATCCGCGGACGTAGCAAATCATACCTCGAGGTCTCCGAACATGCTGCTGAATCAGCTAGTATGAGCCTGTTCTGCCGTACCTGGATCTGCACAACAAAAGTGTGCAGAAGAGTAGCATGAGTATACCACGGCGGTACTTAGTAAGTGCCAAGCCTAACCTCGATGGAGTAGTGACGAGGAATGTCAGGGCCCTACTGAGAGAAACAATAACAAAATGATAGTAACAATAATAAGCAGTTTAAAGGATAATAATTCCGAATTAACAATAATAAAGTGATTGCTACAACCGTCTACAATTAAGCTAACAACAAGTAACAAAATTCAATTATCAAGTCCTGGACCTATGGGAATTGAACCCACTATCCCATTAACAGTACCCCTGAGTCTCCGGGAATCGAACCCGCAGCCCATGTCTCAGTAAATCTCAGGATCTCCGGGAATCGAACCCGCAGTCCACATCTCAAAAATATATCAATAACTCATGATCTCCGGGAATCGAACCCGTAGTCCAAAATAATAACTCCGGATTTCCGGGAATCGAACCCACAGTCCATATCTCAATAACTCAGCATCTCCAAGAATCGAACCTGCAGTCCATAACAATAACGCAGGATCTCCGGGAATCGAACCCGCAGTCCATATCTCAATAACTCGGGATCTCCGGAAATCGAACCCGCAGCCCACAAACAATATCACTCCGGGTCTCTGGGAATCGAACCCACAGCCTTGGGATCTCCGGGAATTGAACCCGCAACCCGCAGTCCACAAACAATACCACTCTGGGTCTCTGGGAATCGAACCCACAGCCCTGGGATCTCTGGGAATTGAACCCGCAGTCCACAAACACAACAAATAAAAGAATACATAGAGAGAATATAATACGCTTAACTACAACTTCACCGAAAATAGTGCCAACAATTATCAAGAAGTTCAAGTAAGACAATTAGGCAACTAGATAGTTAAATCCTATCTAATCATACTTTTATAACTAATATCGGGTAAGAGTATCGATTTAATCCGCTAAGAGCAGGAATATCACTAATCGGACAATTCAAGTAACGTATGTGCTACAACAACCAGCACATGTACACGCCCGTCACCTCGCGTACAAGGCATTTAATCTATCACAAAATATCCTAGGGGTGAAAATTCCCCCACACGAGATTAGACAAGCCACTTACCTCAACTCCGGCACAAAACCGCTAAGAGACAACTCTCTTGCCGCGAATGTCGGACTCCATAGGTGTAGTATCTGATAAAAATCAATAGAATCACATCAAAATAGGCCAATTGGGCATTACCCAATCAAAACAACTCAAAATACACCAAAACCCACAACTTGCCAAAACCCGACTTTCGGTACGCTTATCGAAAAAACACGAAAGTTATATATTCGGGTTCCTTATCTCAAAACGAGTATGTGCATATAAAACTTATTGAAATCGGACTCCGTTTGCACATTCAAATCAAAGATTTCCTAAATTTTAGGCCTAGGGCTCAAATCCACCTTTAATCTTCTATTTTCAGTGAAATAATCAAGGATTTCATGATAAACTAATGAATTAAGGTCAAGAGACTTACCCCCGATGATTTCCCGATGATATCCCAGCGTTTCCCCGTCAATTTCCTCTCTTGGAGCTCAAAAATTGGCGTTTTTGTGTATGGGGGTCGTGGGTTGACTGTTCTGGTTTTAATATTTCACTGACAGACCATTCCTTCTATGCGATCGCAATGGGCCTATGCGATCGCATAGAGTCAAGTTTTTCAGCCGATTTCCCCTCCTATGCGATCGCAATACACCTATACGATCGCATAGTACAACTCCCAGGCATCATCATTTTTCTTCTCCGCGATCGCGACACTTGCTATGTGATCGCACTGTACAGTGTAATAAGCCTATGCGATCGCACCCCTATCTATGCGATCGCATAGCACATTTTTCCTCACCCCTCCAGGCTCTTCTATGCGATCGCAATGACTCTATGCGATCGTATAGAGCAATCACTCTCTGCAATTTTTCTGCTGCAATTTTATGATCAAAACTTGCCCGTTGGGCATCCGAAATGATCCCGAGACCCCGGGACCTCAACCAAAGCCACCAATACATCACATTACCTCATTCAAACTTGCTCGTAACATGAAAACACCATCGTAAACATCAAAATCACCCATTTTAAACGGATTCAAGCCTAAGTTTCTTCAAAACTTCCGAAACTAACATTTGATCCAAAACCCGATTAGACGACGTCCAAATGACCTGAAAATTTGCAGACATATCCAAAATCACATAACGAAGCTACAAAAATTGTCGGAAGTTTATTCCGACCCCGGATCAAAATCTCACCTATCGTTCGGATTCGCCAAAATTTCAAACTTCGGCATTTCAAGCCTAATTGAGCTACGGACCTCCAAAATACATTCCGAATGCGCTCCCAACACCAAAATCACCTAACGAAGCTAATGGAACCATCAGATTTCCATTCTGAGGTGGTCGTAACACTGTTCCGGCTACAGGCCATTTTTAACTATAAGGCTTCTATTTGGGGACTAAGTATCCCAAAACACTCCGAATTCTAGAACCGACCCTCCCGGCAAACCACAATAGCAGAAATGAACTAGGGGGAACAGTTAAATTGGAGATCGGGGCGTAATTTTCTAAAATGACCGGTCGGGTCGTTACATCTGAGGGCCTTTTCAAGCTAAATGTAATGGTTGTTATAATTATCGAGACTATAGTTATTCTTAAATCATTCAGAGGGAAAATATGTCCTCATACTCTTTTAAGAATTCCGTGTACTCTTCATTTCCTGACGGCGTTAGGTGAACAATGATGCACGTATCCTTGATGTTCTCGGTATCCCCTATGTTGAAGACCCTTTGTCACGACCCTAGTTCACCAATCGTGAACATGTCGTGACGGCACCTAGTCCCCACGACTAGGTAAGCCTAACACGTTGCAGAATATGCCAGTTTATAAACATTAAATAAGAATAGCTGAAATATAATATAAAAAGGAAATGTAATTCGTGCCACTTGGAACATACATCCGTCAAACACACTATATAAAACACCACCAAGACCCGGAATCCCACGGGCAACACAGACTAAAAAGGAGAGTATACAACTGTGTCTCTAAATGTAAAGAGTTTCTAACAACGAAATGAGGGTAAACTTCTACTAATACTATCAGAATAGAAGGAGGGCCTCCGGATCCGCGGACGTAGCAGATCATACCTCGAGGTCTCCCAAAGTGCTGCTGAATCACCTAGTATGAGCCTGTCCTGATGTACCTGGATCCGCACAACAAAAGTGTGCAGAAGAGTAGCATGAGTACACCACAGCGGTACTCAGTAAGTGCCAAGCCTAACCTCGATGGAGTAGTGACGAGGAAGGTCAGGGCCCTACTGAGGAAAAATATAATAACCAATATGATAATGAGGAGACAATATGTGTATAATCACAGCAAGTATCCGGCAAGAAAAATAAGTAAAAAAAGTAGCAACGGACGAACACTATCAAAGAATAGAGGTACAAACTACAACCCGGATATTTATCGCCGGGGATGTCCTGGTATCCTGAGGATCTCTTGGTATCCTAAATAAATATACTTTTAGGGATCTCTTAGTATCCATAATAATAATAAATTCTGGGATCTCCTGGTATCCCGAGGATCTCTTGGTATCCTAAATAAATATATTTTAGGGATCTCTTAGTATCCATAATAATAATAAATTCTGGGATCTCCTGGTATCCCGAGGATCTCTTGGTATCCTAAATAAATATATTTTAGGGATCTCTTAGTATCCATAATAATAATAAATTCTGGGATCTCCTGGTATCCCGAGGATATCCCGGTATCCTCAATAAATGTTCTGGGATATCTTAGTATCCAGAGGATCTCCTAGTATCCTCCATAAATTTTCTGGGATCTCTTAGTATCCAGCACCCTCATTCTTATGGTATAATATGTATAGGGGAAATTTCCGGGATGCCGTCCCGTAGTCCCAATTTAAATCAACCACCAACAACAACTCAAGATATTAATTAACTGCCGACTCATAACAAATAATAGTATATTCTGGCCTAATATGTCTCGTAAAATGCAACAAGGTAGTTTAAGCAAATAGACAAATAAATCCACTAAACATGCTTTTCTAAACTAGCACAAGCTATAATAGCAGTTAGGAATAAGTAATTATGAAAGAGAACCCAACTCAAGTAACTTTTATTTTTAAGTAAAAATTCGGGTTTTCAACAATTAGCTCAAGTACGCGCTCGTCACCTCACGCACAAGGCATTCAATTACCAAATTCATATCTTAAGGGACAAAGTCCCCCACACGAGGTTAGACAAGCCACTTACCTCGACTCCGGTACAAAACCACTAAGAGACAAATCTCTTGCCACGAATGTCGGCCTTCACAGGCGTAGTATCTGATAAAAATCAATAGAATCACATCAAAATAGGACAATTGGGCATCACCCAATCAAAACAACTCAAAATACACCAAAACCCACAAGTTGTCAAAATCCGACTTTCGGTACGTCTCTCGAAAAATTACGAAAGTTATATATTCGGGTTCCTTATCTCAACACAAGTCCGTGCATATAAAATTTATCAAAATCGGACTCCGTTTGCACATTCAAATCAAAGATTTTCTAAAATTTAGGCCTAGGGCTCAAATCCTCCATTAACAGTGAAATAATCACGGATTGCATGATAAACTAACGAATTAAGGCCAAGAAACTTACTCCCGATGATTTCCCGATGATATCCCAACGTTTCCCCTTCAATTACCTCTCCTGGAGCTCAAAAATGGCGTTTTTGTTTATGGGGTCGCGGCTTTTATGTTCTGAACTTAAACTCACTGCCAGACCCCATTACTCATCGCGTTCGCGATGGACTTCACGCGTCCGCGATGACTCGCCCTACTTCTTCTTCGCGAACGCGACGACATCCCACGCGTCCGCGATGTATTGCCAAACAGACCCTCGCGAACGCGGCAGAAGGTCACGCGAACGCGATGCTGATTCTCCCCCTTCTACGCGTTCGCGATCCCTGGTCACGCGAACGCGAAGCACTAAACCACACCGCCTACGCGAACGCGTAGGTCTTCACGCGAACGCGATGCCCTGGCCTGACTAGCCTACGCGAACGCAGCCACCTTCACGTGAACGCGAAGGCCAAAACTCTGCTGCACTGACCTGCAATTTTCTGCAGGTTTTGAAGGCTTCAAAATGCCCGTTTGATGGTCCGAATTCATCCCGAGGCCCCCGGGACCCCAACGAAAACCACCAATATACTCCAAAACATGATACGAACTTATTCCCATCATAAAAACACGTTTAACAACATCAAAACCCATAATTCACATCGAATTCAAGTTTAAATTTCTTAAAACTTTTCGTATTACACATTCGATCTAAAACCCTACCAAACGACGTCCGAATGACCTGAAAATTTGCGGACATATCCAAAATCACAAAACAAAGCTACAGAAATTGTCGGAATTCCATTGCGACCCCCGGATCAAAATCTCACCTATCGTTCGGATTCGCCAAAATTTCAAACTTCGGCATTTCAAGCCTAATTGAGCTACGGACCTCCAAAATACATTCCGAATGCGCTCCCTACCTCGAAATCACCTAATGGGGCTAATGGAACCATCGGATTTCCGTTCCGAGGTCTTCTTAACACTGTTCCGGCTACGGGCCATTTTCAACTTCTAAAGCTTCTATTTAGGGACTTAGTGTCCCAAAACACTCCTGAATTCCAGAACCGACCCTCCCGGCAAACCACAATAGCAGAAATGAACTTAGGGGAACAGTTAAGTTGGCGATCGGGGCGTAATTTTCTAAAACGACCGGCCGCGTCGTTACACCCTTGAAAGAACAACAACAACAACAACAACTACCCAGTATGTTCCCACAAAGTGGGGTCTGGGGAGGGTAATACGTACACAGGCCTTACCCCTACCCGAAAGGGTAGAGAGGCTGTTTCCGGCCGACCCTCGGCTCAGAAAGAGAGAGAAAATCAACAAACAAAACAAAACAAAACAATGTTAGTAAATCCGGGATAAATCAAATAAATAATTATCTAAACATAAAACCAAAAGTAGAATTACATGCAATAATACCAATCGGTTACTACCATAAGAGGCACAACACAATACATTACTGTTATCAGAAAATCAGTTATCTTGTGGTACAAATTTTAAACCTAACGTCTCGTGGATGACAATTTATACAGATAATGGGTAAGTTTGTTAACAATTAGTCCATTTCTAAATACTAGCAGAATTGCATAGTTGTATTTAAATCCACCTCTGAGAATTAACTTATTTGTACGGGTTATTCATAGATTAAGATTGTCTACTTCATAAGGGACATGATACCAATAATAATAAAAGGGATGGCTCGTTAATAGGTTATACTAGGGTAATTTGGCCCAATATGAAATATAATTCCTAAGTTATTAGGAATAAATTGTTCACTTGCATGGTTATGCCATATTAGGAAATTCGTGATATTATTCTGAAATGGAATAATATCAAGGAATTATCCGTTTTATTGTTTGACAAAACGGCCTACGACAACCATATAAGTATATTGGAATTAATCGACTATTAAGAAGTGATGAACTATATAAAACAATTCTGTAATAAAACGTTAAGGGCTCAAAAGAGTAATGAAATGAGGAAGGTCCTATTACCAAAACTATATTCTCGGCAGTAACTGATTGAATTACCGGGAGTCCATTGGACTTTTTAAAATTAGTGGTCATTCAATACGAGTCATATATTCAATATACATCGGGTACACATATTATTCAATGGACGATTAAAGACTTCTTGGTCAGTCATATTTGTGACAAAATACATTTATGAATTAGTCAATCACATAACTCATATAAAATATCTTTATATAATCAGGTGTGTTTCTAAATTGATATTTAATATTTAAATATCCTTTATATATAAGCCAACTAGTAATTATATAATTCAGATTTACGGGAAATATAATATACATCAATGCTAAAAAGGCAGCTATATAGATAAATTATTTGATATTCGTTGATATTTTAAAATACCAAGAAACATAAATATTTCTTATTTGGTAAATCCAATAATAGGTCATTACTTTTAATATAATCGTAGTAAATCCAATAAACAGTGACCAATAGTTGTACACAAATTGATATAAACTGTCACGGCGATCAAGCATTATTACTTTCATGATAATTGTAAAAAATAGATTATAATATTATGGTATAAAAGTAGTGAATAAAATAGTGAATTTATACGATTGAAGATGCATCATGGACAAAATGATATGTGAATATCGCAATTATTATAAATTACTACAATTATGCTAAATAATTTTAGTAATTTAATATGACCAATTACTATTATTATGATAAACTATGGCATCGGTTAACCCTCCGATGATTGAATTACATCAAAATGATATAATGAAACTCCTGTACATCATGGTACACCTGATGCCACAATGGTTATTATATTGTTAAGTAGACCATTATTAAATCTATTAATGGACAAAATGTATACTATCATACTATTGATATAAAGAGTCATCTCCCTTTACGAAAAACGTGTAATATTAAATCTATGTGAAGGAGGAATTCTCAGAAGATCTTAATTGATATGCACTTTATATCAAAATGCACATAATAAAATTAAGAACTTCCAAATTCAAAATAAATATTAATAAACGGGAGTTCCACGAATTATTAGTCATTTTATACTAATAAACGTAAGATGGTTATGGGCTTTATTGACAACAATACGATTGTAGAGTAAACTTATATATACGAATTATTTGTATAATAATAATCAAACAGCCTACGTATCAATATAGCAAACTCAAGCCCGCAACGCCCATCGTTATAATGAGATTGTGATTTGTAAACCACCAACGTTACATAAGTCCTATTATTTAGTAATAAGTCCACTCCCATTTTCTAATCATACGGATATAAGGGTGAACTTCGTGTCCAACAGCTGTAAGAACTTCAGCCCCTTTCTTCTCCTCCTTCGTTTTCTTCTTCTTTTTATTGAAATTTTATCAACTAAAAATAAAATATTCGATAATCCGTGAATTAAATAAGTATCAAGGCCATAAACTTAGGCCTATCCATTTGACCTAGCAATTATCTTATGTGTACCTAAGGTTATTCATAGATTAAGATGCATATATATAATCATTCTGATGAAGTATTGATAGTAATTTGGAATAGTATATTCATCTTACTAATAGTATGATAGTATAACTGGGTTAAAGATCTTAATTCGGTAGACATGTTATACTGAATAATTGTAAATTGATAGTAATTTGGAATCATATATTCAACCACAACCCATAGATGCTTTTCCGATCTTATAAATTTGCCTTTTATAGTCATACTAAAGGGATCCACGAAGATGATTTCGAATTATTCAGCTAATTATGGATGTTTAAAGCTGACCTTTAGAGACTATAAATATTGTATAATCTTTCGTATCAATCGTACAATAATCATACTAATATCTTACACGTTTTCCCTCTCTATGTTAAAAGAGGGGTTATAAACAATAACGGGCATCTTTGAGGTGTAATCGCCATCTTTTCAGTTGCTTATGGTGATAACAAAAACGGTTATTGCCTATTGATACAGTTCATAATACCTTAATAAAATTACGAAAATATATTTCATCCCTTACTGAGATCATTACCATCCCCATAACTGTATTGGGAAAATTTTAATATATGAAGTAAATTACGTGGCATGACACATGGGGCTATTAAAGAAGACCAAAAATAAAGAGTCATGCAGATGCGGGTAAAAGAGATACGTAGCAGCAAACGAGAAAAGAGGTACGAGTTAAGAGACTCAATGAACCGTACCTATTTAAGATACAATAATGAAATAAATATGAAAAGACAATGAACCGAGACACATAAAAGAATGAAGGTACACGTCAGAGGAGCAAGTACCGGAGCAGCAGTTAAAGAATAACTGTATTAAATAACAAGATTGTGTAACATAGCATTAAATATGGCATTAAATGCCACTAAATGTTCATAATGAGTTCATCATGGTCTGAAGGTAAAATAGACCTTCAGAGGGACCTACAAAAGGGAAGGAAACATGTAAAAAGAGGAACTGGAATATACTTTTCTAATTTACAAGCTTTCTTATTCATCTATCTAATAATTCCTTTTTATTTACTTCCTTTACGATTATCAGAAGCTCGATTTTCTCATATTTACGAATTTAATTGAAAATTTATTTTTTTGGTTAAACAAATTGGTTCCGTTACCGGGAATCTGATAATCAACGTTATTTCTCTTATCTTTATTTCAATTAATCATGTCAAACAATAACGACAATATCACTGAGCTTCCAGAAGTGCAAACTCAAGGAAACTCTCATAATAATTCACCTCAAGCTTCTCCACAAGGTTCGCCCCAACGATCTCGTGAAGCGACTCTCGATGGATCTCACGCAAATGATCAGGATCATATCAATAATGTTGAAGGTATGAATGAGGCACTACAAAAAATAATCGCTTCTCAAGTGAATAGAGCCCTTCAAGCTTTTGTTAGTCAGTTACCCGCTGCTCCGCTTACACCCATTCCTAACAACAATACTTTGAAGAATCCACGTTCCGGACTAGTGAATTCAGGCAGTGGTGGAACTCCTAGTGAGACGCAAGAAGGAGACTGTCACGACCCGGATTTCCCACCATCAGGAGTCATGATGGCGCCTACTAGTGGAAGCTAGGCAAGCCAAATATATTACTTACATTTCCATTAGTTACCAAACTCTTATTAAGACTTTAAAAATAAAACATATAAATTACAGCAGAATAATTAAACTTAGCGGAAGACTTAGTCAATCTTATCAAATATGACAAAGAAAATCAAACATGATGCACTACCCAAGACTGGTGTCACAATACTCACGAACTTCTAAGAATAATACACACAATTGTCTGAAAGAAATATAAGTTGTCTATCTCGAATACATGAGATAACATAATGAAAAACATAGATAGAAGAGACAACGGGTCCTGCGGACGCCTGCAAGGCTACCTCGTAGTCTCGGTAGTCGGAATATCCACAATCGCTACTATCGCTGTGTGTCCATAACCTGTATCTGCGCAAAAAGAGCGCAGAGTGTAGTATCAGCACAACCGACCCCATGTGGTAGTAAGTGCCTGGCCTATCCCGGCGAAGTAGTGGCGAGACTAAGGCCAGTCACCTACATAAACCTGTACAGTTGAAATATATATATATATATATATATTTACACATATACAACAGCAGAAAATGTTATCGAACTTTTGTAAAGAAAGAATCTGCTCTGAAATAACAGTCATTAACTCACAATATCCAGAGTAATCTGGTCAACGGAACAAATCTTACTTTCATGTCTCAATTCCTTTTTCATTTCATATCTCGTGGTAGGCGTACCACTGTCATGACCCTAGTTCACCAATCGTAAACATGTTGTGATAGCACCCAGTCCCCACGACTAGGTAAGCCTAACACGTTGCGGAATATACAAGCTATGAACACTTAAATAAGAAACAGTGGAAAAATAGCATAAAAAGGTATGTAATCCGTGCCGCTTGGCACATACATCCGTCAACACACTGAATAAAACGTTACCAAGATCCGGAATCCCACGGTAACACAGACTAAAAGAGAATATACAAATGTGGCTCTATGTGTAAAGAGTATCTAACAACGAAATGAAAAAAAATGTCAACTAGTACTATTAGAATAGAAGGAAAGCCTCCGGATCTGCGGATGTAGCAGATCATACCTCGAGGTCTCCAGAAAGCTGCGGAAAATCACCTAGCACGAGCCTGCTCTGATGTACCTGGATCTGCACAACAAAAGTGTGCTTACTCAGTAAGTGCCAAGCCTAACCTCGATGGAGTAGTGACAAGGAAGGTCAGGGCCCTACTGAGAATCGAACCCGCAACCCATGTCTCAATAATATCTCAATAACTCAAGATCTCCGGGAATCGAACCCGCAGTCCCTACCAATAACTCAGGATCTCGGGAATCGAACCCGTATTCCCTACAAATAACTCAGGATCTCGGGAATCGAACCCGTAGTCCCTACAAATAACTCTGGATCTCGGGAATCGAACCCGTAGTCCCTACAAATAACTCAGGATCTCGGGAATCGAACCCGTAGTCCCTACCAATAACTCAGGATCTCGGGAATCGAACCCATAATCCCTACAAATAACTTAGTATCTCGGGAATCGAACCCGTAGTCCACATCATTATCACTCCGAGTCTCTGGGAATCGAACCCACAGCCCTGGGATCTCCGGGAATTGAACCCGCAGTCCACAAACACAGCAAGTAAAGGAATACACAGAGAGAAATATAATATGCTTAACTATAACTTCACCGATAAACAGCGCCAGCGATTACCAAGAAAACTCAAGTAAGACAATTAGCAACTAGACAGTTAAATACTACCTAATCATGCTTTTCTAACTACTACCGGGTAGGAATATCGAATTTAACAGCTAAAAACAGGAATATCACTCATCGAACATTTTAAGTAAAGTATGTGTTCAACAACCAGCGCATGTACACGCCCGTCACCTCGCGTACAAGGCATCTAAAGTATCACATAATATCCTAGGGGTGAAAATCCCCACACGAGGTTAGACAAGCTACTTACCTCAATTCCGGTACAAAACCGCTAATAAATAACCCTCTTGCCGCGAATGTCGGCCTCTACAAGTGTAGTATCTGATAAAAATCAATAGAATCACATCAAAATAGGCCAATTGGGCATTACCCAATCAAAACAACTCAAAAATACACCAAAACCCACAAGTTGCCAAAACCCGACTTCCGGTACGCTGATCAAAAAATCACGAAAATTATATATTCGGGTTCCTTATCTCAATACGAGTCCGTGCATATAAAATTTATCGAAAACGGACTCCGTTTGCCCATTCAAATCAAAGGTTTTCTAAAGGTTTTGGTCTAGGGTGAAAACCCCCATTAATTACCCCAAATTCCTCCATTTTCATGAAAAACTTGCATAATATTCAACAACAATCATAATTGGAGTCCATAATTGATTACCTGAAGAAACCTCTCGAATTCTACCTCAAAATCACCCAAATTGCCCCTAAAGCCGAGCCCTCAATGGTTGGAAATGTTTCTGAAATTTTAATCCTCACTGCTCATTAAACCCAGGTCGATTTCCGCTTCTGCGGTCTCCAGGTCGCTTCAGCGACTCCGCTTCTGTGGGCATATGGTCGCTTCTGCGACACTTGGCCATTTACTCAAAAGCAGCTTCTGCGGAAGCCCAGTCGCTTCTGCGACTTCGCTTATGCGGACAAAAGTCCGCTCCTGCGCAAGGCCACCAAACAGTCCACTCCCGCTCCTGCGGAAGGCTTTCCTCTCCTGCGTGACCGCCTCCGCGATCTAAAGTCCGCTCCTGCGAACTAGGCTGGCCTCCTACGAACTCGCTCCTGCGGAGCTAATGTTGCTTCTGTGGACTCGCCTTTGCGGTCCAAGCTCCGCAGAAGCGAAAACTACAGAAGGCAGGCACCAGCCTGCTGCAACTTTTATGATTTTTGCCGTCTAATCACCCGAATTCATCCTGAGTTCCCCGGGACCCTATCCAAACACACTAACACATCCTAATACCTTATTCGAACTTGTTCCAATCCTCAAAACACGTCTAACAACATCGAAAACCCATAATTCACATCGAATTCAAGCCTAAATTCCTTAAACTTTCCGAATTTCACATTCGATCTAAAACCTAACCAAACGACGTCCGAATGACCTGAATATTTGCGGACATATCCAAAATCACATAACGAAGCTACAGAAATTGTCGGAATTCCATTCCGACCCCCGAATCAAAATCTTACCTATCGTTCGGATTCGCCAAAATTTCAAACTTCGGCATTTGAAGCCTAATTGAGCTACGGTCCTCCAAAATACA
Organism: Nicotiana noctiflora; assembly: GCA_032618575.1. Classification (NCBI taxonomy): domain Eukaryota; kingdom Viridiplantae; phylum Streptophyta; class Magnoliopsida; order Solanales; family Solanaceae; genus Nicotiana; species Nicotiana noctiflora. The sequence goes on along the minus strand of JASVEL010010861.1, from coordinate 27,277 downwards.
TTCCGAATGCTCTCCCAACCCCGAAATCACCCAACGGAGCTAATGGAAACATCAGATTTCCGTTCCGAGATCGTCTTAACACTGTTTCGGTTACGGACCATTTTCTATCTTTAAAGCTCTCATTTAGGGACTAAGTGTCCCAAAATGCTCCAAATTTCAGAACCGACTCTCCCGGCAAACCACAATAGCAGAAATGAACTTAGGGGAACAGTTAAATTGGGGATTGGGGCGTAATTTTCTAAAACGACCGGCCGGGTCGTTACATCTTCCCACCCTTAAAAGATTCGTTCGTCCTCGAATGAGCATAGAAAACATACCTAGAGTAGTGAAAAGATGAGGGTACTGGTTGCGCATATCCTGCTCGGTCTCCCAAGTCGCCTCCTCAACTGGCTGGCCCCGCCACTGAACCTTTACCGAAGCGATGTTCTTTGACCTTAGCTTTCTGAACTGCCTGTCTAGAATGGTTACTGGCTCCTCAACATAAGACATATCCTTGTCTAGCTGAACAGAAGTGAAATCCAACACATGCGACGGGTCACCATGGTATCTCCAGAGCATGGAGACATGAAATACGGGATGAACTCCGGCTAGACTGGGAGGTAAGACCAACTCATAAGCAACCTCCCCAACATGCCTCAAAATCTCAAAAGGGTCAATAAACCTAGGACACAGCTTTCCTTTCTTCCCAAACCTCATAACGCCCTTCATGGGTGAGACTCGAAGTAGAACCCGCTCGCCAACCATAAAAGCCACATCGCGAACCATCTTGTCCGCATAACTCTTCTGTCTAGATTGGGCTGCACGAAGTCTGTCCTGAATCACCTTGACCTTGTCCATAACATCCTGAACCATATCAGTACCTAGAAACCTGGCCTCGCCCGGCTCAAACCAACCCACGGGAGACCTGCACCTCCTACCATATAGGGCCTCATACGGTGCCATCCGAATACTAGACTGGTAGCTGTTGTTATAAGCAAACTCCGCCAGCGGCAAGAAGTGATCCCATGAACCTCCAAACTCAATCACGCACGCACGGAGCGTATCCTCCAAAACTTGAATAGTGCGCTCGGACTGACCATCAGTCTGGGGATGAAACGTTGTGCTAAGCTCCACCCGAGTACCTAACTCATGCTGTACGGCTCTCCAGAACCGTGAAGTGAACTGAGTGCCTCTATCTGAAATGATGGAAACTGGAATACCATGCAGCCGAACTACCTCCCTGATATAGATCTCCGCCAGTCGTTCCGATGAATAAGCAGTGCTCACCGGTATAAAATGGGCGGACTTGGTAAGCCGATCCACAATAACCCAAATGGAATCAAACTTCCTAACCGTCCGTGGAAGTCCAGATACAAAGTCCATGGTGATGCGCTCCCATTTCCACTCTGGAATCTCAATCTGCTGCATCAATCCACCCGGACGCTAATGTTCATACTTCACCTGCTGGCAGTTGAGGCATCTGGAAACATAGTCAACTATATCCCTCTTCATCCGCCTCCACCAGTAATGCTGTTTCAGGTCCTAATACATCTTCGCGGCACCCGGATGGATGGAATACCGCGAACTATGGGCCTCTGCTAGAATCAGCTCTTGAAGATCATCCATATTGGGCACACAGATACGCCCCTACATCCTCAAGACTCCATCATCCCCGATGGTAACATTTCGAGCATCACCACGCCGAACTCTATCCCGAAGGACAAGCAAATGAGGGTCGTCGAACTGACGCTCCCTGATGCGGTCAAATAGAGAAGACCGAGAAACCACACAAGCTAGAACCCGGCTAGGCTCCGAAAGATCCAGTCTAACAAACTGCCTGGCCAAAGCCTGAACATCCATCGCCATAGGCCTCTCCGAGACTGGTAGATATGCTAAACTCCCCAAACTCTCTGCCCGACGACTCAAGGCATCGGCAACCACATTAGCCTTGCCCGGATGATAGAGAATAGTAATATCATAGTCCTTTAGTAGCTCCAACCATCTCCTCTGACGCATATTCAGGTCCTTCTGCTTAAGCAAGTGCTGCAAGCTCCGGTGATCAGTGTAGATCTCACAAGGGACCCCACATAAGTAATGACGCCAAATCTTCAAGGCGTGAACAATGGCAGCTAGCTCCAAATCATGAACAGGGTAATTCTTCTCATGCACCTTCATCTGTCTCGACGCGTAGGCAATCACCCTACTGTCCTGCATCAATACCGCGCCGAGTCCAACTCGTGAGGCATCACAATATACAGTATAGGACCCCATACTTATAGGCAACATCAATATAGGGGCCGAAGTCAAAGCTCTGTCTTGAGCTTCTGAAAGCTCGCCTCACACTCGTCTGTCCACTGAAAAGGGGCACCCTTTTGGGTCAATCCAGTCATAGGTGCTGCAATCGAAGAGAACCCCTCTACGAAACGACGGTAATAGCCCGCCAAACCAAGGAAACTGCGAATCTCAGTAGCGGAGGAGGGTCTGGGCCAACTCTGCACGGCCTCCACCTTCCTCGGATCTACTCGAATACCATCACTCGACACCACGTGGCCCAAAAATGCCACCGAACTCAACCAGAATTCACATTTAGAGAACTTGGCATAAAGCTGCTTCTCCCTCAGAATCTGAAGCACTATCCTCAAATGTTGCTCGTGCTCTTCCCGGCTCCGGGAATATACTAGAATATCATCAATGAAGACAATCACAAACGAGTCCAGATAAGGCCTTGAACACACTGTGCATCAAATGCATAAATGCTGCTGGGGCATTAGTCGACCCAAAAGACATCACGAGGAACTCATAGTGACCATACCGGGTCCTGAAGGCAGTCTTCGGGATATCTGGCTCCCGAATCTTCAGCTGGTGATACCCAGAGCGCAAATCAATCTTAGAAAACACATGTGCGCCCTGTAGTTGGTCAAATAAATCATCAATACGGGGCAAAGGATATCGGTTCTTCACTGTAACCTTGTTCAGCTGACGATAGTCAATACACATACGCATAAAACCGTCCTTTTTCTTCACAAACAATACAGGAGCACCCCAAGGCGAAACACTGGGTCGAATAAAACCCTTGCCCAATAACTCCTGTAACTGATCCTTCAACTCCTTCAACTCAGGAGGAGCCATACGGTACGGTGGAATAGAAATGGGCTGAGTGCCCGACAACAAGTCATTAGCAAAGTCAATATCTCTGTCGGGCGGCATGCCCGGGAGATCAGCTGGAAATACATCAGCAAAGTCACGTACCACATGAACAAAATCAATAGAGGGAGTGTCAATACTGACGTCCCGCACATAGGCTAGATAAGCAGCACACCCCTTCTCAACCATACGCTGAGCTCCGAGAAAAGAAATAACACGGCTAGGGGTGTGATCTAGAGTACCACTCCACTCAATACGTGGAATGCCTGGCATAGCCAGCGTCACGGTCTTGGCGTGACAATCAAGAATAGCATAATGGGGCGACAACCAGTCCATGCCCAGGATAATATCAAAATCGACCATCCCGAGCAGCAATAGATTCGCTCTGGTCTCAAAATCACAAATAGTAACCAAACACGACCGATATACGCGGTCCACAGCCAAAGAATCACCCACCGGAGTGGAAACATAAATGGGGGCACTCAAAGAATCCCGAGGCACACCCGGATGAGAAGCAAAGTAAGAAGACACATATGAAAAAGTGGAACCAGGGTCGAATAGAACCGATGCCTCCCTGTGACTAACCATAATAATACCCGTGATAACGGAGTCAGATGCAACAGCCGCAGCGCGATCAGGAATAGCATAGAATCTGGCTTGTCCCCCCTCTCGAGGGCGGCCTCTGGAACCCTGACCCCCGCCCCTGGATGGCTGGGCAGGTGGAGTGGCAGCTGGGGCTGGAATGATAGCCTGCTGGCCCTGAGAACCACGCGGATGCTGTGATGACTGATGAGGGGCTCCTCTCCTACGCCTGGGGCACTCCCTAACCAGGTGGCGAGTATCCCCGCACTCAAAACAAGCTCTGGGAGGACGCGGTGGTTGTGATTGACCGGCCTCACCCCCACTAGTCTGACCCTTGGAAGGACCCCCTCGCAGGAGGTGCACTGGAAACTGGGGGAGCATAATAAGGCTCTTGAGGTGCTGGAAGATCTGGAGTACTACCGGCTGCGGGCAATGCTGAGTGAACTGGTCGGCCGAAATAACCCCTGCCAAAACGACCGGCTGATAAAGTGCGGGCACCAGAGAAATGGCCCGACTCACGAGACCTCTTGGCCTCTCTCTCTCTCCGCTCTCTATGGAGCATACTCTCGATCCTCTTGGCAATGCTAACTACCTGCTGATACGATATATCTGTCTCCAGCTCTCTGGCCATGCCGGATCGGATAGGCGGAACAAGATCCTCAATAAATCTCCGCACTCTCTCCCGAACTGTGGCTACCAAAGCCGGTGCATGCCTGGCTAGACAGGTGAAACTGATAGCATACTTCGATACTGACATGGAGCCCTATTGCAACCGCTCACCGAGCGCCAAGAATCCCTAAGGCTCTGGGGAACAAACTCCGTCAAAAACAGATTTGAAAACTGCGTCCAGGTCAACGAAGCGGACTCCTCCGGACTATCCAACTCATACGTGCGCCACCAATCATAAGCGGTCCCACGAAACTGAAACGTAGTGAAGGAAACCCCGCTGGTCTCCACAATCCCCATGGTAGAAAGAATACGATGACACTCCTCCAGAAAACCCAATGCATCATCTGAAGCCAAACCACTGAACACTGGAGGGTCATATTTCTTGAACCTCTCCAATCTACGCTGCTCGTCCTCAGAGGCAGCTGGTCCACCTCCGGGCTGTGCTGGGGCGGCAGGAGGCATAACCAAAACATCTGGAACCTGTCCCACTGGCACACGCTGCTCCGGTGTAACGGCTGCGGGAGTCTGGGCCCCTCCCCCGGCCTGAGATGTAGCTGCAACGAGAGGAAGCAGTCCTGCCTGAGCTAAAGTGATATACATACTCATGAACTGGGCCAGGGTCTCCTGTAGTGCTGGAGTAGTAGCAGCTGTAGTCGGTGTACTAGGTGCCTGCGCTCCAACCTGGTCTACCTGTGGCACCTCAGCGGCAGCTTGCGCGGGTGATGTGGCTGCACCTCGGGCGCGTCCTCGTCCTCTACCTCAGCCCCGGCCTCTGGCGGCGGCAACAGGGGGCGCGAGTACCTGATCATCGCGAGTAGATCGTGTCCTTACCATCTGTGAGAGAATAGAAAGCAGTAGTTTAGATTTTTGATGTCAAAAATGTCGCACGACAAGGAATCCAAAAGAAATGAAGAGTTTCCTAAATAGTTACATAGCCCCTCGTAGATAAATACGGATGTCTCCGTATCGATCAGCGAGACTCTAAGTAACCGGTCTGTGTCCCGTGACTCCTATGAACCTAGAGCTCTAATACCAACTTGTCACGACCCTAGTTCACCAATCGTGAACATGTCGTGATGGCACCCAGTCCCCACGACTAGGTAAGCCTAACACATTGCGGAATATACAAGCTATGAACACTTAAATAAGAAACAGTGGAAAAAATAGCATAAAAAGGTATGTAATCCGTGCCGCTTAGCACATACATCCGTCAACACACTGAATAAAACTTTACAAAGATCCGGAATCCCACGGTAACACAGACTAAAAGAGAATATACAAATGTGGCTCTATGTATAAAGAGTATCTAACAACGAAATGAAGAAAAATGTCAACTCGTACTATTAGAATAGAAGGAAAGCCTCCGAATCTGCATACGTAGCAGATCATACCTCGAGGTCTCCAGAAAGCTGCGGAAAATCACCTAGCACGAGCCTGCTCTAATGTACCAGGATCTGCACAACAAAAGTGTGCAGAAGAGTAGCATGAGTACACCACGGCGGTACTCAGTAAGTGCCAAGCCTAACCTCGATGGAGTAGTGATGAGGAAGGTCAGGGCCCTACTGAGAAACAATAATAATGATGATAACAAAAATAAATAGTTTAAATGATAATAATTTCCGAAATAACAACAACTAGATGATTACTGCAACTGTCTACAATTAAACTAACAACAAATATCCAACTCAATAAAACAAGTCCAGGACCCGTGGGAATTGAACCCACAGTCCCATTAACAGCACCCCTGGGTCTCCGGGAATCGAACCCGCAGCCCATGTCTCAATAATATCTCAATAACTCAGGATCTCCGGAAATCGAACCCGCAGTCGCTACCAATAACTCAGGATCTCGGGAATCGAACCCGTAGTCCCTACAATTAACTCAGGATCTCGGGAATCGAACCCGTAATCCCTACAAATAACTCTGGATCTCGGGAATCGAACCCGTTGTCCCTACAAATAACTCAGGATCTCGAAAATTGAACCCGTAGTCCCTACCAATAACTCAGGATCTCGGGAATCGAACCCGTAGTCCCTACAAATAACTCAGGATCCCCGTAGTCCCTACCAATAACTTATCAATAAACTTCGGGTCTCCGGGAATCGAACCCGCAGCCCTTGGATCTCCGGGAATTGAACCCGGAGTCCACAAACACAGCAAGTAAAGGAATACACAGAGAGAAATATAATATGCTTAACTATAACTTCACCGATAAACGGCGCCAGCGATTACCAAGAAAACTCAAGTAAGACAATTAGGCAACTAGACAGTTAAATACTACCTAATCATGCTTTTCTAACTTCTACCGGGTAGGAATATCGAATTTAACAGCTAAAAACAGGAATATCACTCATTGAACATTTTAAGTAAAGTATGTGTTCAACAACCAGCGCATGTACACGCCCGTCACCTCGCGTACAAGGCATCTAAAGTATCACATAATATCTTAGGGGTGAAAATCCCCACACGAGGTTAGACAAGCCACTTACCTCAATTCCGGTACAAAACCGCTAAGAAATAACCCTCTTGCCGCGAATGTCGGCCTCCACAAGTGTAGTATCCGATAAAAATCAATAGAATCACATCAAAATAGGCCAATTGGGCATTACCCAATCAAAACAACTCAAAAATACACCAAAACCCACAAGTTGCCAAAACCCGACTTCCGGTACGCTTATCGAAAAATCACGAAAATTATATATTCGGGTTCCTTATCTCAATACGAGTTTGTGCATATAAAATTTATCGAAAACAGACTCCGTTTGCCCATTCAAATCAAAGGTTTTCTAAAGGTTTTGGTGTAGGGTGAAAACCCCCATTAATTACCCCAAATTCCTCCATTTTTATGAAAAACTTGCATAATATTCAACAACAATCATAATTGGAGTCCATAATTGATTACCTGAAGAAACCTCTCGAATTATACTTCAAAATTGCCCAAATTGCCCCTAAAGCCGAGCCCTCAGTGGTTGGAAATGTTTCTGAAATTTTAACCCCCACTTCTCATTAAACCCAGGTCGATTTCCGCTTCTGCGGTCTCCAGGTCGCTTCAGCGACTCCGCTTCTGCGGGCATATAGTCGCTTCTGCGGCCCTTGGCCATTTACTCGAAAGCCGCTTTTGCGGAAGCCCAGTCGCTTCCGCGACTTTGCTTATGCGGACAAAAGTCCGCTCCTGTGGAAAACCACCAAACAGTCCACTCCCGCTCCTGCGCAAGGCTTTCCGCTCCTGCGTGACCGCCTTCGCGATCTAAAGTCCGCTCCTGTGAACTAGGCTGGCCTCCCACGAACTCGCTCCTGCGGAGCTAATGTCGCTTCTGCGGACTCGCCTCTGCGGTCCAAGATCCGCAGAAGCGAAAACTACAGAAGGCAGGCACCAGCCTGCTGCAACTTTTAAGATTCTTGCCGTTTAATCACCCGAATTCATCCCGAGTTCCCCGGGACCCTATCCAAACACACCAACACATCCTAATACCTTATTCGAACTTGTTCCAATCCGCAAAACACGTCTAACAACATCGAAAACCCATAATTCACATCGAATTCAAGCCTAAATTCCTTAAACTTTCCGAACTGCACATTCGATATAAAACCCAACCAAACGACGTCCGAATGACCTGACAATATGCGGACATATCCAAAATCACATAACGAAGCTACAGAAATTGTCAGAATTCCATTCTGACCCCCGGATCAAAATCTCACCTGTCGTTCGGATTCGCGAAAATTTCAAACTTCGGTATTTCAAGCCTAATTGAGCTACGGTCCTCCAAAATACATTCTGAACGCGCTCCCAACCCCGGAATCACCCAACGAAGCTAATGCAAACAACGTATTTCCGTTCCGAGATCGTCTTAACACTGTTCTGGTTACGGACCATTTTCTATCTTTAAAGCTCTCATTTAGAAACCAAGTGTCCCAAAATACTTCAAATTTCAGGGCCGACTCTACCGGCAAACCACAATAGCAGAAATGAACTTAGGGGAACAGTTAAATTGGGGATTGGGGCGTAATTTTCTAAAACGACCGGCTGGGTCGTTACAACCACCCGCTCCCAACTGTAACAATAATTTATATCTTGTGGTAGGCGTACCACCCGCTCCCAATTGTATCAATAAGTTATATCTTGTGGTAGGCTTACCACCCGCTCCCAATTGTATCAATAAGCTATATCTTGTGGTAGGCGTACCACCCGCTCCCAATTGTATCAATAAGTTATATCTTGTGGTAGGCGTACCACCCGCTCCCAATTGTTTCAATAGGCTACCGGCAACTATGGCCAATGCCAAGATTCAAATCACTTTATGGTCGGCGTGCCACACGATCCCATTTCTTATCATATAAGTGGTCGGTGCGCCACACGATCCCAATTCATTAATATATGTATTACCGGCATTAAGCCAATAATCTCTGATTCACAGTAAATCTATAAAAGTATTACCGGTTTTAAACCAATAATCTGTACTTCAACAATATTTATAATTACCGGTTTTGAACCAATGATTTATAATAAATCGACAATTTATCTCTGTTACCGGTGTGACACCAATAACTCTTAATCAACAATTCATACATAACTAAATTCCTATTCCTTCAAGCTGGGATAAAACAAACACTTACCTCGAAAGTTTACGAACGATTCAATCCGTAGCATTGCCTTTTCCTTTCGAATTTGGCTCCAATCCAATCGTATCTATACACAATTGATTTAATATCATCAATTCTACTTAACAAACTAGTTCATATTGCTAAATTTGATTTTTACAACATTCTGCCCGGAATAGTAAAAATCGACCCCGGGCCCACATAATCGTAACTCAAGTTTCGAACCAAAATAAGTTCACCCAATCATCCATGAGTTCAAATATACAATTTGTTCTTAAGTTTGACTCCAAAACGAGGTCTAGATCGCAAATTCTTTGAAAACCCTTACTATACTCAATTCTCAATTTTTCTACCCATTTACACATATTTAGGCTTAGGAATTCAAATAATAATGAGGGAAAATGAAGAAAACGAGTCAAGAATCACTTACCCAAGAAGTTTTGATGAAAATCGCCCAAGAATCGCCCCAATAAGCTGTTTGGAGAAGAGAGAGTTGAGAAAAATGGGATTTTATCCCATCTGTTCTGTTTTTGTAGAACTTAAAATCACTGGGCAGATTTACTCTATGCGATCACAGGGCCTGTAATGCGATCGCATAGAAGAAAATAAGGGGACAACAAAATTGCTCTATGCGATCGCGGAGGACCAATGCGATCACATAGAAGGAAATTCTGGGCCTCAAGTCTTACTCTATGCGCTCGCGAAGGATACTGTGCGATCGCATAGGAGGGAAAGTTTGAGCTATGCGATCGCATGGGAACTATTGCGATCGCATTGAAGGATTTTGGGACCCCTGATCTTTGCTCTATGCGATCGCAGCTACACCTATGCGATCGCATAGAAGAAAATCCCTGTGCAAAAATTGCAGAATTTCTGCTGCATTTCCAAGTCCAAAAACCATCCCGTTACCTATCCGAAACTCACCCGAGCCCTCGGGAATTCAAACCAAGTATGTACACTGACTCAAAAACATCATATAAACTTGCTCGCGCGATCAAATCGCCAAAATAACATCAAAATCAAGGAATTGAGCCTTAAAACTCAAGAATTCTTTCAAAATTTCATAACTTTCTAAATTTCCAAATTTAAGGCCGAAACACGTCAAACGACGTCCGTTTTCAACCAAACTTTACAGGAAGCGCTTAACCAACATATATGACCTGTACGGGGCGTCGGAACCAAAATACGAGCCCGATATCGCTACTTTTTAATCAAATTTCAGTTTCATTTTCCTTAAACATTTTCATAAAACAATTTAACAGAAAAATTCTTTTACCGGGGTTCTAGACCTCGGAATTCAATTCCGGGCATACGCCCAAGTTCCATATTTTTCTACGGATTTTCTGAGACCGTCAAATCAGGGGTCTGGGTCCGTTTACCAAAAATGTTGACCAAAGTCAACCATATCAATATTAATATCAAAATTCTTCAAATGTTTTCACATATTTCATATATTTCAACATAAAAATTTTCCAACTTCGCGCCCGAACTGTGCACGCAAATCGAGGCAACTATAAATAAGGTTTCAGGACCTCAGAAGCTCGAAATGATTAATAAAACAAGTGATCACCCTTTGGGTCGTCACATTCTCCACCTCTAAAACAACTGTTCATCCTCGAACGACCAAAAGAAAGAAGTACATGAGTCAAGGAATATATGAGGATATCGGCTCCGCATGTCAGACTCGGACTCCCAGGTCGATGCCTGAGGAGGCTGACCCCTCTACTGAACTCGCACCGAAGGAAAACTCTTCGACCTCAACTGTCGAACCTGCCGATCTAGGATAGCTACCGGCTCCTCCTCATAGGACAGATCTTTGTCCAATTGGACAGTGTTGAAATCTAACACGTGCGACGGATCGCCGTGATATTTTCGAAGCATGGACACATGAAACATTGGATGTACAGCTGATAAGCTAGGTGGCAAGGAAAGTTTATATGCCACCTCTCCCACACGATCAAGAATCTCGAATGGGCCAATAAACCTAGGGATAAGTTTGCCCTTCTTTCCAAATCTCATCACGCCCTTCATAGGCGATACTCGGAGCAATACTCGCTCCCCTACCATGAAAGCTATATCTCTAACCTTGCGATCTGCATAGCTCTTTTGCCTGGACTGAGCTGTGCGAAGCCTTTCTTGAATAATCTTGACTTTATCTAAGGCCTCCTGAACTAAATCCGTGCCCAATAACCGAGCTTCTCCCAGTTCAAACCATCCAACCGGAGAACGACACCGCCTACCATACAATGCTTCATAAGGAGCCATCCGGATGCTCGATTGATAACTATTATTATAAGCAAACTCTGCTAACGGCAGGAATTGATCCCACGAACCTCCAAAATCAATAACACACGCCCGTAGCATATCTTCCAGTATTTGAATAGTCCTCTCGGACTGACCATCCGTCTGGGGATGAAAGGCTGTACTTAGCTGAACTTGTGTGCCCAACTCTCGTTGAACCACATTCCAGAAATGTGAGGTAAAATGTGCACCTCGATCTGAAATAATAGAGATTGGCACGCCATGAAGGCGAACGATCTCCCTGATATAAATCCCAGCTAACCTCTCGGATGAATAGGTAGTGGCAATAGGAACAAAATGAGCTGACTTGGTTAGCCTATCAACAATCACCCAAACAGCATCAAACTTCTTCCGAGTCTTCGGAAGTCCAGAAATGAAATCCAACGTAATTCGCTCCCACTTCCATTCAGGAAGTTCAATTCTCTGAAATAAACCGCCAGGTCTTTGATGTTCATACTTAACCTGTTGACAATTAAGGCACTATGCCACATATGCCACAATATCCTTTTTCATTCTGCGCCACCAATAATGTTGACGCAAATCTCGATACATTTTCGTTGCGCCTGGATGAATAGAATACCGCAAACTGTGAGCTTCTTCTAGAATCAATTCTCTAAGCCCATCAACATTTGGCACACCAATGCGCCCTTGCATCCTCAGAATCCCATCAGCATCTAGGGTGACATGCTTAGCACCTCCTCGCTGAACCGTATCTCTAAAGTCAGATAAATAAGAATCATTATATTGTTAATCACGGATATGATCCAATAATGAAGAGCGAGCGATCGTGTAAGCTAGTACTCGACTAGGCTCAGAAATATCCAACCTCACAAATCGGTTGGCCAAGATTGAACATCCAGAGCAAGTGGTCTCTGATCGACTTGAATATAAGCAAGATTGCCCATACTAGCTGACTTCCTACTCAAAGCGTCGGCCACCACGTTTGCTTTTTCCGGATGATATAAAATGGTGACATCATAATCTTTCAGCAATTCTAGCCACCTTCTTTGCCTCGAATTCAATTCTTTCTGCTTAAACAAATACTGAAGACTCTTATGATCGGTGTATACTTCGCATGCTACACCATACAAAATAATGCCTCCGGATCTTCAATGCGTGAATAATCGCCGCCAATTCTAGATCATGCACTGGATAGTTCTTTTCATGAATCTTCAACTGCCTCGAAGCATAGGCAATAACCTTGCCATCCTGCATTAACACTGCACCAAGCCCAATACGGGAAGCATCACAATAAACAGTATAAGGTCCCGTACCGGTGGGTAAAACCAATACCGGTGCTGTGGTCAAGGTTGTCTTGAGCTTTTGAAAGCTCGCCTCACATTCATCGGACCATTCAAATTGAACACCCTTCTGGGTCAATCTGGTCAGTGGGGTTGCAATAGACGAAAATCCCCTCCACGAATCGCCGATAATAACCCGCTAATCATAAGAAACTTCAAATTTTTGTGGCTGATGTCGGTCTAGGCCAGTTCTTGACTGCCTCAATCTTCTTTGGATCAACCTGAATACCTGCTGCCGTCACAATATGACCCAAGAATACAACTGAACTTAGCCAAAATTCACACTTCGAAAATATTGCATATAGTTGCCTATTTTTCAGATTTTTGCAAAGCCATTCTGAGATGTTGCACATGCTCCTTCTGACTGCAGGAGTATATCAATATGGTAACAATGAAGACTACAACGATAAGTCTACATAAGGCACGGACACCTCATACGTATGCACATATTCATGACTCTTGCCATAAGAGTTGTTCCTAAATTAGAACATTGTCAATTAACCCTGTTATCAAATATCTTATTTCAAAACTTCCACTTTACTCACAACGAGGTATGAAAACCTCATGATTACTTTCCCAAATTAATGAGTCATATTTATTCTTAGCTGGTGCTCCTCTCAAAGTCTATAACTCCATGGTTACAAAATAGAAATGGTTAGATATGAATAGAAACTATGCAAGGATTGTCAAATAATCCTAACAAGCATGGCTCAAATTTAGGATATTGTGCTAGATTTTTTTTTCCAGAAAGGGAAAATTTTAAACACAAACTTTTCACCACCAGGACCTTGTCCTCATAAAATATTCACCACAGCTTGCAGCTCGGTTTTTAAAACCAATATTTTCACGTTATACAAAATTTTTGAGGATCTCATCCTCCACTCTAAATCACAAGTATTTGCACATTGTGCCACTGATGTTTTTCATTTCCTTTCTTTCTTCTTTTCAACTATTGTCCGTCGAAGAGTATCACGGCATAAAAGAACCCTCATACCGACAGGGTATACAACTTAACCATTGAAAATAATTATTTTAGGAATTACATCAATTCCCATTGTAGTAAATAATATAAAGTCACTTTCGACCTCATCATTATTCCTAGTGACCAACACATAATAATAGGGATAATTATCCCCATTTAATAGCACAGTGTGAGTATTCACATAAGTAGATTTGATAATTTCGAATCTCACTCATGAGCGGAGCATATTAAGAGGACTTGCCTCAATTCTTCAAAGACCAAATCAAATTGAGAGAAAAAAAAATCCCTTTTATGACAATCAGAATTGTACATGTGATAACACCATCTGGTGTAGTGACTTCAGTCACACCATAGAAATTATGTCAACAACTAAATCTCCACCTCTAGGAGTCTCACCTCCGCCTCAAACATCCTGACCTCTAACCCTGGATGGTCATATGAATTAAGTATTGACTGCAACGGGGCACGTAGCTTGAGTGCCTTGGTAAATTATATCTCTCCAATCTGCCACATTCACAACAATTCCTTTGAGGCTCAGCTAACTTATTGGACATGACGGCATATTCGGACACTGTCATAATAACCTGGCATGATCGTTCAGATCATACATACCACACCTTTCAAAGAGTCAGGGAGGTAACTCCTCCAAACATTTCTACAAATAGTATTGAGTAGGTAATGTCGCATAGCCGGTCTGCCCTCTTCATAGGCTCGTCACAAACATTGATGACCAGTTACCTATTTTGCTTATATACTCTTTATTACTCTTTGGGCTGATTCTTACCCCCTGCAGAGTACTAAGCCTCAAACATGCATAATTTATTTGGGGGACCTTTCCATACCATATATATACATTCCAAGCCAACACTGACATAATACATGGCCATTCGGTCCATTCACTAATAGTGGATTTCCCCTTTTTGGCTATAAGTCAAAGTCACAACATCTGATAGTCCACAATAATTATCCTTCACAACTTCAAATAAATCAACCAGATGTCAAGGTCCATTAAAATCACAGCCGATTAGTAATACATTATGTTTCCACTACTTCACTCGCTACCCGAAACACAGCAAAATCAACCCTCTCGCTTTCAAATATTCCCTCGTTCTGCAATATCTCATAGCAATGATCAATAAATTATCTTGGGTTCTCAAAAGATGCACCACTGAAGGAGATAGCGAAGAGTTTGGTGAAACTTATCCGAAACTCCGTAAAGCTTCTGAAGGCATCGTTGATCTATCACCGGCCTGTGCCATTGTTCGACTGAAAAAGCAGTGCATGACTTCTCCATTCATGGGAAGACAAGAGTAGAAATTCAACTTAACATTTGAAGATAAAACTGGCACGTTAGGAAAGAATGAAGGTGAAAATTTCCTAACTCTGTAGCTTCTAAGGGATAAATACAGACGTCTCCGTACCGATCCCTCAGACTCTACTAAGGTTGTTCGTGAGTTGTGAGACCTGTGCAACCTAGTGCTCTGATACCAACTTGTCACGACCCGGATTTCCCACCATCGGGAGTCATGATGGCACCTACCAGTGGAAGCTAGGCAAGCCAAATATATTACTTACATTTCCATTAGTTACCAAACTCTTATTAAGACTTTAAAAATAAAACATATAAATTACAGCGGAATAATTAAACTTAGCGGAAGACTTAGTCAATCTTATCAAATATGATAAAGAAACTCAAACATGATGCACTACCCAAGACTGGTGTCACAATACTCACGAACTTCTAAGAATAATACACACAATTGTCTGATAGAAATATAAGTTGTCTATCTCGAATACATGAGATAACAGAATGAAAAACATAGATATAAGAGACAACGGGTCCTGCAGACGCCTGCAAGGCTACCTCGTAGTCTCAGTAGTCGGAATGTCCACAATCGCTACTGCGCTGCTGCTGTACGTAACCTGTATCTGCGCAAAAAGAGCGCAGAGTGTAGTATCAGCACAACCAACCCCATGTGCTGGTAAGTGTCTGGCCTATCCCAGCAAAATAGTGACGAGACTAAGGCCAGTCACCCACATAAACCTGTACAGTTGCAATATATATATATATACATATACAAAACATTTATATATATATATATATATATATATATATATATATATATATATATATATACACACACATATACAACAGTAGAAAATGTTATCGAACTTTTGTAAAGAAAGAATCTGCTCTGAAATAACAGTCATTAACTCACAATATCCAGAGTAATCTGGTCAACGGAACAAATCATACTTTCATGTCTCAATTCCTTTTTCTCGTGGTAGGCGTACCACCCGCTCCCAACTGTAACAATAAGTTATATCTTGTGGTAGGCGTACCACCCGCTCCCAATTGTATCAATAAGTTATATCTTGTGGTAGGCGTACCACCCGCTCCCAATTGTATCAATAAGTTATATCTTGTGGTAGGCGTACCACCCGCTCCCAATTGTATCAATAAGTTATATCTTGTGGTAGGCGTTCCACCCGCTCCCAATTGTATCAATAGGTTACCGGCAACTATGGCCAATGCCAAGATTCAAATCACTTTGTGGTCGGCGTGCCACACGATCCCCATTTCTTATCATATAAGTGGTCGGCGCGCCACACGATCCCAATTCATTAATATATAAGTGGTCGGCGCGCCACACGATCCCAATTCATTAATATATAAGTGGTCGGCGCGCCACACGATCCCAATTCATTAATATATGTATTACCGGCATTAAGCCAATAATCTCTGATTCACAGTAAATATATAAAAGTATTACCGGTTTTAAACCAATAATCTGTACTTCAACAATATTTATAATTACCGGTTTTGAACCAATGATTTATAATAAATCAACAATTTATCTCCGTTACCGGTGTGACACCAATAACTCTTAATCAACAATTCATACATAACTAAATTCCTATTCCTTCAAGCTAGGATAGAACAAACACTTACCTCGAAAGTTTACGAACGATTCAATCCGTAGCAATGCCTTTTCCTTTCGAATTTGACTCCAATCCAATCGTATCTATACACAATTGATTTAATATCATCAATTCTACTTAACAAACTAGTTCATATTGCTAAATATGATTTTTACAACATTCTGCCCGGAATAGTCAAAATTGACCCCGGGCCCACATAATCGAAACTCAAGTTTCGAACCAAAATAAGTTCACCCAATCATCCATGAGTTTAAATATACAATTTGTTCTTAAGTTCGACTCCAAAATGAGGTCTAGATCACAAATTCTTGGAAAAACCTTATTATACTCAATTCTCAATTTTTCTACCCATTTACACATATTTAGGCTTAGGAATTCAAATAATAATGAGGGAAAATGAAGAAAACGAGTCAAGAATCACTTACCCAAGAAGTTTTGATGAAAATCGCCTAAGAATCGCCCCAATAAGCTGTTTGGAGAAGAGAGAGTTGAGAAAAATGGGATTTTATCCCGTCTGTTCTGTTTTTGCAGAACTTAAAATCACTGGGCAAATTTACTCTATGCGATCGCAGGGCCTGTGATGCGATCGCATAGAAGAAAATAAGGGGACAACAAAATTGCTCTATGCGATCGCGGAGGACCAATGCGATCGCATAGAAGGAAATTCTGGGCATCAAGTCTTTCTCAATACGATCGCGAAGGATACTATGTGATCGCATAGGAGGGAAAGTTTGAGCTATGCGATCGCATGGGAACTATTGTGATCGCATAGAAGGATTTTGGGATCCCTGATCTTTGCTCTATGCGATCGCAGTTACACCTATGCGATCGCATAGAAGAAAATCCCTGTGCAAAAATTGCAGAATTTCTACTGCATTTCCAAGTCTAAAAACCATCCCGTTACCTATCCGAAACACACCCGAGCCCTCGGGAATTCAAACCAAGTATGTACACTCACTCAAAAACATCATATGAACTTGCTTGCGCGATCAAATCGCCAAAATAACATCAAAATCAAGGAATTGAGCCTTAAAACTCAAGAATTCTTTCAAAATTTCATAACTTTCAAAATTTCCAAATTTAAGGCCGAAACACGTCAAACGACGTCCGTTTTCAACTAAACTTTACAGGAAGCTCTTAACCAACATATATGACCTGTACGGGCATCGGAACCAAAATACGAGCCCGATATCGCTACTTTTTAATCAAATTTCAGTTTCATTTTCCTTAAACATTTTCAGAAAACAATTTAACAGAAAAATTCTTTTACCGGGGTTCTAGACCTCGGATTTCAATTCCGGGCAAATGCCCAAGTTCCATATTTTTCTACGGATTTTCTGAGACCGTCAAATCACGGGTCCGGGTCCGTTTACCAAAAATTTTGACCAAAGTCAACCATATCAATATTAATATCAAAATTCTTCAAATGTTTTCATATATTTCATATATTTCAACATAAAAATTTTCCAACTTCCTGCCCGAACTGCGCACGCAAATCGAGGCAACTATAAATGAGGTTTTCAGGACCTTAGAAGCTCGAAATGATTAATAAAACAAGTGATGACCCTATGGGTCGTCACAGAGACCCAGGTAATCACGCTAGTTCTGATTTACAAAATCTTGTACTAACCTTGCAAAGACAGCTTAAGGAACAAAATGAACGCATAAAGCAGATACCTAGGTTTCCACCTGTGATTAAAAGGGTGGATATTGATAAATATTCACAACAACCGTGGAAGCCAAGTGCAGCTCCCTTACTCATTCCAAAAAAGTTTAAAATGCCTGAAATTCCTAAGTATGATGGTACATCAGATCCACGAGATCATATCACAGCCTTTACTACTGGAGTTAAAGGGAATGATTTGACCAAACAGGAAATCGAATCAGTCTTGGTCAAAAAATTTGGCGAAACACTTACCAAAGGAGCTTTAACTTGGTATTGTCCTTTACCTGAAAACTCTATAAATTATTTTGCTGAGCTTGTAGATTTGTTTATTAAAGCGCATTTGGGAGCCCAAAAAGTTGAGAAAATGATGGAAGACATCTTTAAAATCAAGCAAGGGAGTTCGGAGTTGTTAAGAGAATTTGTAGATAAGTTAATATGATGTTGCCACGCGTACCTGACAACTGGGCAACCATTGTTTTTGCTAGCAATTTGAACGAGAAAAGTTCATAAGCTACGAGGAGACTCAAAGAAAGCATTCAAGAATTCCCATCAACAACATTGAATGACGTCTACAACAGGTATATCACTAAAATGAGGATCGAGGAAGATATAATCTTACGACCAAAAGCGGAGGAGAAAGCAAGTACCAGGCGTACAAACAATGAAAGGAGGTCCGATAAAAATTGGTACGATCCATATTTGGGACCTGCGAGAAAAGATCAGAGATCAAAACGAGAGAGGTATGATTAAAAAATCGGTCATAGAGGAATGGGTTCTTCATCAAAATTTAACAACGAACGGGAAACACGAGGATATCGGGATGATGATGGAAGTTTGAAGGCAAGATTTGGTGGTTACAATTTTAACATAACTACTTCCGAGCTCGTAACTGTTCTTAGAGGTATGGGAGATAAAGTACGTTGGCCAAAGGAAATGAGGTCGAATCCTAATAGAAGAAATCCTGACCATTGGTGTGAATTCCATAACGATCACGGGCACAAAACATCTGAGTGTAGGTTTCTTCAAAATGAGGTGGATCATTTACTAAAGCAATGGTATCTCACTGAGTTATTTAGTGAGAAAGGTAAACAGGCGTATTTGAAAAATAGGCAAGAACCCCCAAAGCCGACCTCTCATAAACGTACGGTCAATGTTATAAGCGGAGGAGAAGATGTTAATGGTGTCTCATATACCGCAACTAATAAAATATCCAAAATGACTATCACGCATGGAAAAAGGGTACGACATGTGCTGGAAGGGGAGGATATCACATTCAGCGATGCAGATATTGAAGGCCTCATAACCCCGTATAATGATGCATTGGTAATATCACTACTAGTACATGATACTAATGTAAAAAGTGTTTTGATTGATCCAGGAAGTACGGTGAATATTATTCTAGAACGGGTTTAAGTGAAATGCAAGCTGAAGACAAGATGGTTCCAAAAGCACATACTTTATCAGGTTTTGATAATTCCAATGTCATAACGAAGGGAGAGGTATTTCTCACTACCTTTGGTGAAGGTATCATCAAAGATACTAAGTTTCAGGTGGTGGATATAGAAATGGCTTACAATATAATTCTTGGGAGGCCATAGATCCATGAAATGGATGCTGTACCATCAACATTACATCAAGTAATCAAATTTCCTTCACTATCGGGAATTCGTCAAATAAAAGGAGATCAGCAGACGTCCAGGAGCATAAATTCTGTTATAGATTCAACTGCTCAAAAAGATAAATAGCAATTACAGATGTCAGTTAAGGAAGGAGATGCTCTGACCTTAGCTGAAGAAAGAAAAATAGATATGGATTCAAGGTCGGATATTATTCAAGAACCAGAGGAAAATGATAACATCAAAACTACAATAGAAAAGATCGAAGCTGTGGAATTGTTTGCGCACCAACCTGATAGGAAGGTGTATGTTAGAGCCAATATGGGATCAGAGTTAAAACATGAATTAATTAAATTTTTAAAAGCTAACGTAGATTGTTTTGCTTGGTCCCACTCTGACATGATAGGGATACCACCAGAGGTAATGACTCATAAGCTGAATGAAGACCCAACACATCCTCCGGTCAAACAAAAAAACGAAAGCAAGGAACCTTAAAAAATAACGTAATTCAGGAGGAAGTTAAGAAGTTGCTCAAAATTGGATCAATACGTGAGGTAAAGTACCCAAACTGGTTAGCCAATACCATCGTGGTTCCGAATAAAAATGGTAAATGGCGTGTCTTTGTAGATTATACAGATCTAAATAAGTCTTGTCCGAAAGATTAATTTCCTTTACCGCATATACATCAATTAATTGATGCAACTGCAGGGCATGAGTTTCTAAGCTTTTTAGATGCATATTCATGTTATAATCAAATTCAAATGGATCTAGAAGATGAAGAAAAAACTTCTTTTATAACAGATAGGGGAACTTATTGTTATAAGGTAATGCCCTTTGGTCTTAAAAATGCAGGTGCGACATATCAAAGGTTAGTTACTAAGATGTTTTAAGAACATTTAGGTCGAACCATGGAAGTATATTTAGATAACATGTTAGTTAAAACTTTGCATTTAAAAGATCATATCCCACACTTATCCAAAACATTTGAAATTCTCCGCACATACAATATGAAATTGAATCCGAAAAATGTGCATTTGGTGTAGCATCTGGGAAATTTTTAGCTTTTCTTATTTCTAACCGTGAAATCGAAGTAAACCCAGCTCAAATCAAAGCTATTAAAGAAATTCTGGATGTACTTTCAAGTAAAAAGGAGGTTCAAAGGCTCACTGGAAGGATTGCATCTTTGGTGAGATTTATATCAAAATCGTCAGAAAAGTATTTCAAATTTTTATCAGCTCTTAGAAAGCAGGACAACTTTGAATGGACTGAAGAATGTCAACAAGCACTTAAAAATTTGAAGAAGTATTTGTCAAATCCCCCTCTGCTATCCAAACCTATAACATGAGAAAGGCTCTTTATCTACTTAGCGGTGTCAGAAGTGGAGGTACATGCAGTTCTGGTACGAGAAGAACAAGGTAAACAGTCTCCCATTTATTATGTTAGTAAATCATTGTTAGATGCGGAATCAAGGTATCCACAACTAGAAAAATTGGCTTTAGCACTAGTAATGGCATCTAGGAAATTGAGACCTTATTTTCAATGTCATCCCATTACTGTAGTAACTGCATTTCCATTACGTAATATATTGCATAAACAACAATTATCAGGGAGGTTAGCTAAGTGGGCTATAGAATTAAGTGAATATGAAATCACGTACGTACCTAGAACCGTAATAAAATCTCAAGTACTAGCAGATTTCGTGATTGATTTAAGCCAAGGAATACAAATGGAAGCAGAAAAAGTAGTTCAAGTCCTTAATGGGGCAAACCCAGGGATTTGGACCTTCTCCGTTTGTCACGACCCCAAACCCGGTCGTGATGGCGCCCAACACACTGCTAGGCCAGCCTGACCAATCAATAACAACCACGGAGCTAGGAGCTCGCCTTATACCATTTAAGCATAACAAGTTATAAGACAACATTGATAGATATATCAAAAATAGGGAATCAAGTCCCAACACAGTACAACTCCCATGGACCGAAGGGTCAAGAGTCAAGAGCCTCTAAAGAACATAAGTGTAATAAGGTTTACAACCAAAGCTCAGTGCGGAAAGAAATAGCAAATACTAAATCAAAAGATAGTAGGAAGGAATATCGGGTCCTGCGGACGCTGCAACTACCTCGACTATCCCGCACAATGCCTCTGAACGGCTATCGGATCAGGTCTGCTGCGAGGTACCTTGATCTGCACACAAGGTGCAGGGAGTAAAATGAGTACTGCCAGACTCAGTGGTAATAAACAGGGGTAAGACATCGTAGATAAGAAATCCACAATAAAGCAATATGTAAAGTTGTAACCAATGCCTTGTAACAGTTCAATATCAACAGTAGAGTACCAACAAGTATCAACAACATAGTATAACAGCTAGCAGATGTAGCTAAATGCAATGCAATGCATGAAATGACCGCTACGGCACGTAGCCCGATCCAATTTGGGTACCCGTGCTCACTGTGGGGGTTCAGACTCCGGAGGGGCTCCTACAGCCCAAGCACAATATTACTGCGGCGTGTAGTCCGATCCAACATATATACCGCTGCGGCGCGCAACCCGATCCACTACCAGTCAGCTAATATGCAAATACAGCCCCGCAGGCTCAAAAGTAGTTTTGAAAACCCTTTTTATCATTTTCAGTTGGAAAACAGAAATATCAAGTTCCAGAGATTGGAAATAGCATGATAACAGAAATAGCTACGGACTGGTAGTAAGCTAGTATGTCAATATCACAAGGCAATGATAACGATCTTCGCGGGATACAGTAACTGGCTCACAGCCCACAAGTATACTCAACCGTCCAAGAAGGAGGTTCAACGGCTCAAGAGTAGCCATTATCACAATATAGTATGCAACCATCCGAGAAGGAGGTTCGACGGCTCAGAAATAGCCAAATATCATAACACAGTGCAAACAAGTCGGACTAAGCCATATTCCCCAATCACAATCGACCCCGCACTCACAAGAGAGTACGTGTCTCGCCGCTATACAACGTCACAAAGTAGTGTACCGGGGTTTCGAACCCGCTGGTCATCACCCACATCTATTACTCACCTCAATACGCGTAGAATCTGATCAAATACAGTAGTAACACAACAAATTAGGCCAATGGGATGACACCCAATCAATACAACTCAATTTACATCAAAATTCCCAAAGTTGTCAAAACCCGACTTTCGGTACACTTCTCGAAAAATTACGAAAGTCACATATTCGGAACCCTCATCTCAATACGAGTCTATGCATATACGATTTACCAAGTTCGGACTCCATTTGTCCACTCAAATCCTTGTTTTTCTAAAGCTCAAGCCTAGGGTTAAATCCTCCATAAATTACCCCAAATTCCTCCATTTTCATGATATAATTGCATAATATTATCAATACTAATCATAATATGAGTCCATAGTTGATTACCTGATGTTATCCCTTGAATTTCTCTTCAAAATCGCCCAAATCGCCTCTTAAGCCGAGAGCCCAAATGTTGAAATGTTTCTGAAATTTTCTAACTTCTGATACAATTAACTCTCTGCAATTTTCGCTTCTGCAGACTATTTCCGCCTCTGCGGAACCGCTTTTGCGACCAAATGGTCGCTTCTGCGAATCCAGGTCTATTTGGCCATTTTCGCTCCTGCGAACCACGGACCGCTCCTGCGCGTCCGCTTCTGCGGAATTTCCTCCGCTTCTGCGGAACTTTCTGCTTCCACGCCTCAGAGTCCGCTTCTGCGGACTCGCTTAAGCATCCAACCTTCCGCTTCTACGGATCCTTCACCCCGCCTCAGGACCGCTTCTGCGATCGCCCACTCGCACCAGCGAAGCCGCCCCTGTGGACCAAGCTCCGCTTCAGCGATCCTAGCGCTCCCCCATCCTCTCCTGCGGACTCGCTCCTGCGCTCCCATTTCCGCAGGAGCGAAAACAACAGAACAGAACACAAAACCTGCAATTTTCCATGTTTTTCTCCCGTTTACCCATCAGAAAACACCCCGAGGCCCCCGGGACCACATCCAAACACGCCAACATCCTAATACCTTATTCGAACTTGCTCCAATCCTCAAAACACGTCTAATAACATCAAAACCTATAATTCACATCGAATTCAAGCCTAAATTCCTTAAAACATCCCGAATTACACATTCAATCAAAAACCCGACCAAACGACGTCCGAATGACTTGAAAATTTGCGGACATATCCAAAATCACATGACGAAGCTACAAAAACTGTCAGAGTTCCATTCCGACCCCCGGATCAAAATCTCACCTACCATTCGGATTTTGCCAAAATTCAACCTTAGCCAATTCAAGCCTATTTCTACACCGGACCTCCAAATTTAATTCCGATCGCTCCCTTAAGTCACAAATCACCTCCCGGAACTAACCAAATCATCAGAATATGATTCCGAGTCCTCTAACTAAATAGTCAACTCTAGGTTGACTTTCTATATTCAAGTTTCCTTCAAAAAGGCAATATGCCTCATTTTCAATCCAATTCACTCCTAACTCGCCCGATAGACTTTAACACTGATATAAAAGCATACAACACCTTAATTCAAGGTAACGGGGTGATAATTACCGTGACGACGGGCCGTGTCGTCACATCGTTGATGGATCATCAAATGTTAATGGTGCATGTTTATGAATTGTCTTAGTACCACCCACGGGGGAAACCATCAGACAGGCTATTAAATGGAATTATGTCACTAATAATGAGGCAGAGTATGAAGTTATGGTTGCAGGTTTGGATTTGACACAATAACTTGGTATAAGCCAGATAGTAATCAGAAGTGATTCTCAACTCGTAGTTAATCAAATGCTGGGGACTTACACAGCCAGGGAAGCGAGGATGCAGCAATATCTGGAAAAAATAAGGGAATTGGTAAAACAATTTCAGTCTTGGAAAGTCATTCAAATCTCAAGAGATGATAATGTAGAAGCAGACGCCTTGGCAAATCTTGCATCCGTAGCTGATGTGGCAAAAGACACCAACAATTCAATTGTTCATTTATTTCATTCAGTTCTTGAAGCTGATAAAGATGAGGTAACTTAACGTGGGATTGGAGAAATGAGATTGTAGCATTCTTGCAATACAGTACAGTACCTGATGAAAAGATAAAGGCATAAGCACTTCAAAAAAAGGCAGCCCGTTATTGTCTAAAATAGGGTAATCTTTATCGAAAAATATTCGGTGGCCCATTAGCTCGGTGTTTAGGTCCTTCTCAAACTGAATATGCAATGAGATAAGTACACGAAGGTCATTGTGGGAACCATGCAGGTGGAAGGTCATTGGTTAAAACCTTGATCAGAGCCGGGTATTATTGGCCTAAAATGGAAGAAGAAGCATCAAACTTTGTAGCTAAATGTGACAAATGCCAGAGGTACGGTAATAAAATACATCGTCCTGCTGAGTTATTATATCTGGTCATTGCACCATGGTCGTTCATGAAATGGGGGATGGACATTGTTGGACCATTACCTCAAGCTAAAGGACAAGTAAAATTTCTACTCGTACCTATTGATTATTTTACTAAATGGGTAGAGGCAAATAGGTACGTGAAAAAGAAGTCAAGGACTTTATTTGGCGACATATTATTTGCCGCTTTAGCATACCAAGGGAAATTGTATGTGACAATGGTCCACAATTTATTGGAGCTCAAATAACAGAATTCTTTCAAAGTTGGCAAATAAAAAGGATAACGTCAACACCTTATCATCCAGTAGGAAACGGACAGGCAGAGTCAACAAATAAGATTATCATCAATAATCTGAAGAAGAGGTTGGAAGAGTCGAAGGGGAACTGGCCTGAGCTATTACTAGGGGTCTTATGGGCATACCGTACATCCATGAAAACAAGCACAAGTGAAACCCCTTTCTCTTTAGTATACGGTACAGAAGCACTTATCCCAGTTGAAATAGGAGAGCCAAGTACGAGAGTAACACAAATAGCACAGACGTCTAATAATGAAGAAATGCAAACAAATTTGGATCTATTGGAAGACAAAAGATAAGCAGCGTTAATAAGGATGGCCGCTCAAAAGCAAATGATTGAACGCTATTACAATAGGAAAACACGTCTGCGGTATTTCAAAATTGGGGACGTTGTGCTCAAAAAGGTTTTTCAGTCTACCAAAGCAATTAATTCAGGTAAGTTAAGTCCATCTTGTGAGGGACCATGCAGAATTCATGGTATTGCAGGTGAATGAGCATATGAATTGGAGACGATGGATGGAAACTACTTCCTTCACATTGGAATGCTGTTCATTTGAACATGTATTATTTTTTTTTTTAAAAGAGGAAAAAATCTTTGCCAGGTATCATCTTGTTAAATTCTGATTTTTTAAGCATTATAAGTTTTTACTAACGGTTTTAGATGATAGGCAAAACGCTTACCCGTACTAAGTGATGAGTCACGACCTGTAAGGCCAAATGGAATATGCAGAAATTCCGGAATGGAGTATGCTAAAATTTCGGGCCTAAGGTTATAATAACATATACGAGTATAGCAGTCTTCATCTATTACCACGGCCTCTAGTCCCGTACATATTTCCTTTCTTTTTTAGGAAAAAATCGGATGGAAAAGACTATCAAATGTACAAGGCTTCATACTTTAGCACTCAAACATTTGGAGGACTATACAAGATATATAGCTCACGTACAGAAAAAAGAGAAATCAAAAGCCTGAAGAAAAATCAAGATTCAAGCCCAAACAATGGATACCGTATTAAATGGTTAAGGGTAAACCGTATCAAATGGTTAAGGATAAAAACAAGTTGTAAAGAAAACCTTATATCTATTGTTCTACTTTTGTAAATTTATTACAAGGAAAACAGTTACGTGAAAGTTATAGATGTAATGAAAACACGTGTAAGGGACGATTTACAGCTTGTCAAAATTCAAAAAATAAATATTTGATCAAGTTATTCAAAATAAACGTGTATATTCCTATTTCTTGTATCGTATTAAACATTATTGTGAAGTTGAGACGTATTCTTCATTAAATGTCAATATACATAAAAAGGACCTATTTTATGAATCTCATATTATTTAAGTATGAGAATAACAAAAGCATTTTTTAGCTGGTATAAATGTAATTTAAGTCCTTCGAAAATAATAGGTAAGTGCATAATAAAACTTCTTAAAACAGAAAGAGGTTAAACTTGTTCGTAATATGCCCCTTATACAAAACTTGGGGACTTGAAATACTAAGTTAAATCTTAAAAACTTTAAATAAAGATTTCCAAAAAGATACCTGCAAAAAGTAAAGTCTAAAAATTAAAAATCTTATAAAGTTACAAAACTGAAGAAGGGGCATCAACAGACTCAACTTGGCCAATGACATCAACATCAGCAGAAACAGAAACTTGCTCAACAACAGGAATAGGGATATCCGGTGTAGAAACATCACATATGGGGGCCTCAATTGGAACAGACTTGGACACAACAGATTCACTAGGGAGAGCTTCAATCAAAGGAGTTTCAGCCGCGGAAACATTGGCTACAGGAAATGAAA